>VOPJ01000857.1:0-51097 GCA_014673585.1 Semibalanus balanoides
GAAGGCCCTGTTTTGGTCTCAGGGGCCCTCTGTCGGTCTGAGGGGACCCTCTGTTGGTCCCAGGGAGATCTCTGTTGGTCTCAGCCTCTCAGGGGACCCTCTGTCGGTCTCATGAAGCCCTCTGTCGGTTTCAGGAGGGGCCCTCTGTGGACCTGAGGAGGCCGACTATCGGTGTGAGGGGGCCCGCTGTCAACCTGGTGGAACTCTGTCGGTCTAAGGGGGACGTCTATCGGTGCGAGGGGGCCCCTCTGTCGGCATAAGGGGTCATATGTGGGCATGTGGGGTCCTTTGTTGGCCTGAGGCCTGAGGGGTCCGTCGGCCAGCTTTAGGGGGGCCACTTTCGGCCCGACGTGTCCCTTTGTCAGCCTGCAGGGGCCCCTCTGTCGGCCCGATGAGGCCCTCTATAAGACTGAGGAGCCTATGTCGGCACGAGGTTCCCTCTGGTGGCCTGAGGGGTCTTCGGCCAGCATGGGGCCCCTTTCAACTCGACGGGTCCCTCTATGCCGCCTAAGTGAGCCCTCGACCAGGTTGAAGGGGCCCTTCCGACACGACATGACCTTCTATCTGCCTGAAAGGGCCCTTTGTCAGCATGACGTGGCTCTCAGTTGGGCTGAGGGGTCCTCGGCCTGAGGGGAGGGGGGGTCTCGACTGACTTGAAGGGGCCTCTGTCGGTTTGACTGAGGGCCCTCTCTGTTGACCTAATGGGGACCTCTGTCGGCCTGAGGTTCCCTCAGTCGGCATGACGGTTTTTTGTTCAGGCTCGGAGGGGCGCCGTCACTGGTCGGAGTGGCGCCGCAATTGGTCAGAGGGGCGCCGTCACTAACCGGAGGGGCGCCTCCACCACTGGCCAGAGGGGCGCCGTCAGTAACCAGAGGGGCACCGTCACTGTCCGGAAGGGCGCCGTCACTGGTCGGAGGGGCGCCGTCACTGATCGGAGGGGCGCCAGCGTTGCATGTGTACCTCGGGTCCAAAGGATCAGATCATGCTCTTAATGACCGTATATGTACTCGGTAGGCCACTGACGCCTGTCCTGTTGGCGGTGCTCATTGCAAAAAAAAACGTGGGGAGCGCCTTCTCAAAAACGGGACGGACATTCCTTAGTGTCCGTATAGGTGGTTGCGCCCCTGAATTCCTTGTACACGTGGGTGAACCACCGGCTTACAACCTTGAATCAGATAATCTGCTGGACTCGTCTACTTATTATCCAGATGCCGCTGCTTGCCATTGAAAGGAAGAACAACGTATGTAAATGGTTGGATGGCAGTTGAACTGAACTATAAATAGGTATTTGGTGTAGCGTACGGTTTTGAAACCCAAGTTAATGCGATAAGCATTAATGGTCTCTAGTTGCTTTTTTCTTCTCAAAAACCAACATTTTCATAATTCAGAAACAACTATTTTGAAGCCCTTATTATTTGCAATCTTCATTTTTTTGCATTTTGCTATTAAATTGCCCTTGTACGGTTTGTTATAGTTAAGCTGATTTTTGTGTCAAAATCGTGTGTAGTGACGTCTCTAAATTAACTATACGTACCTATCTCAAAAGCTTATTGACGAAGTTGCTTCATTTTCGCACATAGATAAAGCTGCTCAACAAAGCTGTTTTCAAAAAAGCTGATGAACACAACAAAACCAACAAAATCAATAAACAAACCAATCAACAGAATCAACAAACCTGTTTTCCCGTTGGCGATGCATTATGGTCACCATGCGATGAGCTGTTCGGCGGCAGCTTGAGATATGGTGGCAAGATTTGCGTTGTGTGCGATTAGATCAGTAAGGCAGCTTGCTTATTGCTACACTCCATTTCATTTGTGGTGATTCTGGGTCGTGCAGTAACTCAACCAATTACAAAAATGAAGACACAAGATGTTTTCATCACAACTTGTTTATTAGCACTCACAAATAATGTCCGCTAACAAGAGCTTAAACCGGCCGTGACTGGGGTATATTTTGTAACACGACTCACTGGGAGGGGTTTTCTTAGCCCCTCACCCCTTGTATCTTCAGAGCCAATAACACGATCGCGCTGATTTAACGGAAATCAACAGCCCAGGAATTCTCAACGACAAAACATAAATTGCGTTGACCTGAAGGTCACTGGTGACGTCACAGGTCAGGTCAAGTATAAATATTTGAACGTTTCTAAAAACACACGGTTTTGCTGTAACTATGGAATACGAGAGGCGTGAAATATATATAAAATGCCTTAATACAGCAACAAACATCGGAAGCTACACATGTCACCATCCCCGTACATTGTATTAAGTGAGATCATCTCAGGTTAACTGATCAAATTGCAGTTAGTGGTTCAGTATGCTTTGTGATGCATGTTTCTACCTACATTTTCATGCTGAGCACGGACAGCAACCCTAAAACTTCACTTCGTATATGTAACCCAGACTTGTGCCTGGATCCCGAAGTTGAATCTGGAATCTCAGTGGATCCCTCGGTATGAAATGCACATAGATCTTGGATCCCAGTGGATCCCTTTGCATAACATCCATGAAGATCTGGGATCTTTCTGGATTCTGTGGCGTTAAATGCTTCAGGATCTGGGATATCTGTAGACTGTGGATTTATAATTTATAACCAACCTTGGATCTTGAAACGCAAGATTCAGGAACTGACATTGAAATTTCTTATCTCTATTTTGCGCATGTAGTATGTAGGTATGCAGTATGTACTATAGCACATGCAAATAATCTTGTAAGTTGTACCCGATAGCAAACATAGATACTGTAATTAATTTTCAATATGATAAAAAATAGCAAAAAGTAGATACCTACCAGCGTGCCTGGATCACGAAGTTAGATCTGGGATCCTAGTGGATCCCTTGGCATAAAATGTATCAGGATCTGGGATCTTTGTGGATCCCTCACATTATTATGCACCTGGATCTGGTGTCCCATATGGATCCCGGGACACAGGACACAGGGATCCTGGTCTCAGCTGGATCCCGGATCCAGGCACATGTCTGACGTAACCCAATTCTCAATAATGGGTGAGGGACTGAAGGTCATAGGACATGGTCAAGGTCACTAATTTTCACAATTGTGGGTAAAGGTTTGACACTAATTCATACGACGGAAAGGCAAATGTGCAGCCTTAAATCAGGAGCCAAGCTAGAAGGGGGTTGAAACAACCCTCAGTAGGGCGTGGAAAATCCCGAGGCCCATTGGCCAGCGGTTTAACCAACTCCAAACCAACTTTTAAGTCGTTTTTGATTCACCAGTGATTTTGCGTCGATACTTGTCACTGGGGGGCAATTTCCCCATGCCATATTTGGTTGGCGTCACCTAAGGCGTTTTTACCACCCCTGCCCGTACGGCGAAGGTGGGAAACAGTAAGGCGAATGTTAATATTACATGAAGTGACCCTTGGGCCAGGGCTTACCGTCAAGGAGAGCCTCTGCCAAACACTTAATGACACTATTTTTCCCTTTTTCCACTGTCCACTGTAGGTGACCCTGCGGACAGGTGAGTCGGACGGCATCCACCGCCTACCACTAGCACATCTGGCGGTGCTCCTGCTTCGGATCCGACGCTGTCATCTCCTTGTAATACGAGTAGACAACATAGGCCAGATACCAGAGGAAGGCAAAGATGGCCAGCACGATGATCAGGCCAGCGTAGATGACAGCCTTGGCCACGTCTATGCTCTGCTCTCGGAGGTCATCAATGGTCGCCCCGTCAATGAAGGCCGTGGGATCGTAGAATGCGTAGAAGATGGATGTCGTGCCGACGGCCAGGTACAGCACGAAGAAGATGACGAAGGTCAGCACCAGATTTCTGTTCTTTCTGTAGACGCCCGCAACCAGAATCACGCTGAATAAGGTGAGCAGGACTGCAGAGCAGAGACGGGCCACCAGCAGGTTACGGGAGTGCCCGTACATCCACTGGGTGTCCTGGTGCTGGGCCAGCTCGTCCAACTTGCCGAGCCTCACGGCCAGCGACAACACGGAGATGACACCATTGATCTGCAACAGAGACGGCGCTCGTCACCCAAAGGGAAGTCGCGGCGGTACACCCTACTCAACAGTGCTCATCAGTAGCCGATCCAGAGGGGGCATGGGGACATTGACCCCATTGAGCCTCGAGGGGGCACATAGCTGGAAAGCGGCTCGTAGCCGACTGCATATTAAATATGTCATTTCAAGGAATCAGGTCCTTTAACCAACGCTTGATAAGGTAGTAATAAGCAAACGATTCACATTATAAGTACGTAATATTAAGAATAGCATCCACATGAGTATTTATAAATTCGAAAAGACGTTGAACTGTTCCCGGCTAATCAAAGGAAAGAATCTTTCGCGGTGACGAGCCAATGCCACCCCTCATCCCGGTCAACAACTTTTTGCTTATACCAAACGGAACGATTTTTCCCCAAAAAATCGAAGCCTATATCTGCCAGTGGAAACAACGCCCCCCCCCCTTCCCGTTAACACGCTCCCTGAGGGACCTCTGATAATTACACGCCCGGGAGGGGGTTCGCTCCCCCTATGATCTCGAGACTAGCGACAGGCGGGAAATGGCGTTAGATAATTTGAGACAAGCTCTATTGAAAGTTGATCGGTCTTTTTATAGATCAGGTCAATCATAGGCGTAGGAACGCGGGGGGCCGTGGGGGCCATGGCCCCCCCCCCACTTTTTGTCCATTTTGGTGTGCTAAAATCAACAATTTTACTTTTTATAAAAATTAAAAGCGCTAACAGATCCGCGAGAGAAACGAAAGGAGCTCAAGAAACTTGCATAGCAAATCCTGTGTGGGGGGTCGAGTTTGCCTCGAAGACGAGATTGAAGTTTCGCTGGCCCCTCACTTTTGTCACGTTCCTACGCTTCTGAGGTCAATTACAAGGTAACCAGAGGTCATCAAAGGTTAGATTTTCCAGATTTCGGACTTAACTCCAGATAACCCCAATTGTCTCGAATACTACGATCTAGGGACAAACGGAAAATAAAACAATGGCCTTTTAAATTTGAAATCACTAGCTTGTCCTCCAATATTGAGTTCAGGTTAACAGCTTAGGCTCTAGAGGTCATCAAAGATCAAAAAGGTTATTTTTTGACAAAATTATTTCCGCAAAGTACTTTTTACATACTAATGATAAAGCAATACTTTTGACGCAATCATGTTTGTTTGGCAAGGCGCTTCGAACCATATTAATGTTAACTAGGTTATGTCAACTGATAAATTTCACCTCAGGTCAAGGACAAGAGTTGAACCAAGTAGGTTATGTTGCATATTGGGAGACGTGTCAGAGGGGATCCAGAGGGGCATGGGGCCATCGGCCCTCTAGAGCCTCGAGGAGGCCCATAGCTGGAAAGGGCTCGTAGCCGATCGCATATTATTCGCATATTATATATGTCATTTAAGGAATCGGGTCCCTTTACAACGCTTGATAAGATAGGAAGAGAAAACGATTCATATTATAAGTACAAAATGCTAAGAATAGCATCCACGTGAGTATTGACAAATTTGGAAAGGCGTTTAACTGTTCCAGGCTAATTAAAGGAAATAATCGTTCGCGCTGACGAACCGATGCCAACCGTCATCCCGGTCAACAACATTTTGCTTACGAAATGGAACGATTCCCCCCAAATTGAAGCCTAGATCTGCTTAAGTGGAGCCCCTCGCCCCCCTCCGTTAAAGGGACACTCCCACCTTAAAACTGTGTCAAATGTAACGGCTCGTTGTGGTGCAAATAATATGAAGTGAATGCTGCTGAAATGATTATGACAATTTTGGTTTCTCACAAACAGTGCTTCATTTTCATAAAAAACAGTTTTAATATTTGGGCTTGATCGTCATATGAAGGCATTTTTTGGGAAAAAAGGAAAACCTTACGCTGCCATAAGTAGGACTAGGTATGGCTTAATGTATGGGCAAAGTGTAAAACAAGCGACTGTAATCAACATTTGAGTAAAAGAGGACCTACGACAATTCGGGCTTTCTAAGGGCCACCAATCAATACATTGGGACTGGGGTGATACGATGTCAAAACCAACCTCGAGTTTCTCTGTGATTCGACCTCAAGTGGTTGTTTTATACTTATAGCATACATAAATTTCAATGCCAGCACGCAAAATGGCTATCTCAACTCAAATATTAATTTGTTAAGGTGGGAAACAGTCCCTTTAACACGGTGCGCCCTGGAGGGGCTCATCTGATATATCACACTTATGGCGCCCTGGAGGGGAGAGGTGTCGTTCCTACCTGGTGTATCTCGAAAACCTACTCGAACGTAGCGACAAAGGGCGGGAAACGGCCATAAATGTTATTTTGGACAAGCTCTATCGGAAAGTTAATCAGTCTTTTTATGAGAGCAGGTCAATGTATAAGGTCTACCAAGAGGTCATCAAAGGGTCCGATTTTTCAGATTTTCAGACTTCACCTTAAGTACCCGTCACAAAGTGTCTCGGACACTATGATAGGTAGGAACAAACGGGAAATATAAACAAAGGTTTTTGAAATTTGAAATCGCTTTGTTTGTCCTTACTTCTGAGCTTAAGTTAATAATATTTTTAGGCTCAAGAGGTCATCGAAGGTATAAAGTTTATTTTTTGACAAAATTGTTTATACATGGCAAATCATGGCAACCCCAAATCCGGCAAATCCGCCCCTACCCTCGGTAGTCTGTATACAGGGACGTCACCATCGGGGGCCTGAGGGGCAGGGGGCAGGATCGCTACGGCTTGAGTCCGACCCTCCAGATTTGCATAGTTTAAACATTAGCCCTATGGGACTGCTCCCAACACCCCTAGCTGCCCCCTAAAAAATGTCTGACCATCCACCACACTCAAAATTTCGTGGCGACGCCACGGTCTGCATATGTGTGCCGGGCGACACTCCAGTTTCCAGCGGTAATTTTTACGTGTATTCTAAGCTCCGGGGCATCTGTGCCTCCTATTTTGTATGCCTTCCTGTGCGCAGTTCTCTGTTTTGGTCGGCTGTCCCAGTCTCCGCTGACAGGGTCGAAGGGGGAGGGGGATGAGCCTAACACCGCGCTGCACGTCACTACAGGCTCCGCCGAACACTGCAACGTCAAGGTCACCGGCACAGCGCGCTGGCTCACCGGCTTCCTGCATTTCAACCCTAAAACGGCGTCAGTGGGCAGTAGGGACCTGTTTCGGGCACGGCGATATAGTTTCGGGACGGGGCCGTTGTGGGCATTGCAGTTGCACAATGCGCAAGTTTGTGAGCCTCATGTGATACAGGACGCCGCGCCGGACGGACGGCCCAGCTCAGCCTGCACAGTGCACTGTGCACGGCAGCGCCAGAAGCTGTGCACGGCACGGCAGCGCAGTAGCCGACGCACAGTGTGCACGGCAGCCCCAGAAGCTGGCCACGTAGAGAACAGCTGCCGGTTGTCTAGATTTCCGAAACGCTCTGATCAAAGAGACGGGGTTTGAAAGCCCACACTACATACAAATATTTGCTTAATGACAGCAGGTAGCAAGGCTGAAAAGCTATCTATTACTAGACGGGGTTGTTATGGTGCAGTAGGTGCTGTGCTAGATACGGAACCAACGACAGTCGTATACAGGTTGATGGAATAGCACACGGAAAAGGTATTGCACTCACATAGAACAAGATGCGGAGTGCAGATGTAGATAAGCTCTTCTTCGTCGCTCTAAGGTCTGAGTAGTGAGATACGCGGTCTGAATGGTGAGACAACCGGTTTGGTGAGCTCGGGAAGCGTAGTTTCTCGGAAGGGGACTGTGAGTTGTATATGCAGTAGCAGGACACACTCTCGCGCCGTGTGTATAATCGCCGAGAAGGTGTGAGTGATCACATCTTAGGAGGCAGCTAGTAGGATTACTCTCTCATAGGACGTATGGTAAAATGAGTTGTGGATGTACACAAGTGTGTGTGCACGCCGTAGGGTTGTGTAGCAGCACATGGACCTGAAAGTTTCTATGTGCACGGAGTACGTACGCTGAAATAGGTTGGCACCGTCTAATTTGCCCGCACGTTAGTACTTTCTGCTCATGCGTAAGGACTCTACACAGACGTGTAAATTCCTAGCTATGGGTAGTGCCTCTTTTAGACGCACAGGTCTAATTTGAGGTGGGCACGAAAGGACTGCCCTGGACGAGTGCTCGCCACTCTACATGACACGCATGGTATTGGACTATAATGGGACATCCTGTTCGGGATAGTTGCGCTCTGCGTATCTGCTGGGCAGTTTTACGAGTGCATGATGTAGCCACTTACGACAATGAGCAATAGTACGATAGGTCCTGTGTGTGAGTGAAGAGATACTGACGCATCGGGTATGGTTGGGCGAGGTACGACAGACACGCAGGCATCATATGTTCGAGGGTGCTTGCAGTAGCTGTAAGGTTATGTGTAGTGCCTTTATGTCCAGCGTAGATCGAAGTAAGGGTATTAGCTAGCAAAGCTTATCTCCAGCGCCAAAAAACCCATTTTTCGATCTGCTCTACAAATCTGCCGTCTCAGTTCAAAACCAGCTCATATGCAATGAGCTGTGGCACGCGCTAACTCAACATCTACGTGATCTACTAACCGTGAAGACTATTCCGATGAGCTTCGTAGCCTTCTCCAGCTTAATCGAGCCGCAGCAGCAGCGGCACGTCTTGAGCACCATGGCGAGGTCCTGCAGTCAGCTGCTCGACCGGGGCACAGTCTCTCTCAGCTGCAGCTACACCCAACCGTCCGACTCGGTCCAGATGCAGACCGCGAATGCAGTGGACTACCTCGAATCAGACAGCGCGTGCCGCGGACAGGACCGGCCGGCCGGGTGCGCAGTACTGCCGGGCTCGAGGGCGACCCCTGCCCGCACGCTGGATAGGATATTTATAGCGTGGCGTGGCCCAGGGCTGCTGAGTGCCAGGGCTGCCACGCCGCGGGCATATTTGGTTATGTCGAATACAAAATACAGGCGCGTCATAACTCAAACCATACTTAGTGGGCCATAAGTCATTCAGAACTAAATATACTGCTTAAAAATTCGGTTTAGGAATCGCCCTTACTTAGTTTTCTAATACAGCATTAAAAAAGGTTTTCGAACATGAGTTGATATTTTTAATGATTTCCACAAACCTTAAATTTTCAAACATATTAAAACAACCGGAAGCTATATTGGAGAACGAGGATATAGACGATACTCAAATCAAATATCAAAGCAATGTCTTGAGTTTGGCTGACTTCGGGCTGATGGGTCTAGGGTTTGTATTCGACATTTCCCAATTTGCGCGCGCAGCGGCGCAGCGCAGCGTGATGACGGCATGCATTGGCTGCACGCTGCGCCGGCCGGCGGAGTTTGCCGCTGCGCCATGACACTTGTGTTTGTGTTTGTGTTCCTGTCGTAAGGGCAATCCACACATTGCGCGGCGATTACAGCTCAGAGTCAGGTAAAATCATGCAGGTTCAAATCAAGCGAGCACTCATGTCATTCACATTTCACACTTATGAACAAGACGCAATCACCCGCAGCCACACGCAGTATCCCGCATGCGGGATACTCAACATCAGTGTGTATCGTCTCTATTCAGTAGCGCGGTTTTGACAGCGCGGGCGAAGCGGGAAGGTGGGAGCTGCACCAGGTCGGCTGGCAGGTCGTTAAGCAGCGCCGGGGCACGGTAACCGAAACGCCATCAGGTTTCTAACACTTCCTCAATTTGATTATTGCTTCTTGCAAGCAATTAAAATGACCATAAATGTAATCTTACCATTCACAGTGATCACGCCAAGGTCAACCTAGTTGAGCCTATCGCCACCCTTACCCAATGCATCAGCAAATATGCTGACATTCTATTGCGGGAATGTGAACCGCTACTTTTGCGTTAAAAAAAATCAGCTGTGTCATCCAATGGCAATACACCTGCTTTCGTTTGCCTTTGGCCGAAGTTCAATAACTATTCGGCAGCGAATTCGGCACTTCGTCATCGAGCAAAGCACTTCGATAAACTCCATCACAGGCTGTCCAATCTGCAAAACAGGCTGGACGCGATCCCGCTAATGGTCATAATAAATTCGGCATCGTGAATAACTGCAAACATTCGACAGATCTGCAAAACTGTTTGATAAAAGATTGGATTCGTCCTTGAGCTGTCAAGTTCGTCGTTTGTCGGTTGGTGATTTTCATTTGTCGCTAAGAATGATAGATTGGGGTAGGGGTTGTTCGAGTCTTGACCCCGGAGAGATGAGATCCTCACACTCGGTGTATTGTCGGCACGTGCACAGACATGGACGATCACTGCAGTGTACAGACACCACCTCGCGCCAGCTCAGTCCACGTTCTGTTAACGCCGGAGTACTGCGGTACAGTGACGATTATCTGTTCTGCCTGACCGCATGTTGCATGTGCGTACGCCGTACGGTGAAAGTGCTTGCATGTGTTTTTGCTTGCATGTCTGGATACTCTGACTGGAAGTTCGTCTTTCCATTACAGTCTTTTGCTTATTGAACTGAACCGCCACGGTGTCACGAGGACTTGAGGTATTGAGTAACGCTTTATTGGTCTCATACTAATGCTGATTGGAGACACATCTGACAGCAAGCCGCCTTATCTGCACTGCGTGAGGTACCACTCCCACGATTCCTGGACTAAGTACGTGCTTTATCTGCCTATTTAGTTCAGACGGCTTACTCGGTATTCATCTGATAATGTCGTTACTAGTTATCGTTTATTTTATATACCAAAGATCAGCTTTTCTAGTAGTTTCGATGTTTGTTTTCATTGGTACGAATCATCCGCATACATGATTGCTAAACGTGTAAATGTGTAAGCAGGTGTGTGTTGTGACTTGTGAGTTGTGTCCGTTGAGAGTTGAGCCTGACTGAATGCTTTTCGTGTGCGTGTGTTGACAGTTTTTACGGTTATTGGCCTGCGGCTACAACATGGCAACTCTCAACTTCAAGACTGCAATACAGAACCGTGTATTTATTAACAGTGTATTTTTTTGCAGTTGAGAATCAACGGGTAGACAACAGCGAGATCACGTGGTACTGACCCGGTCCGGCCGGGTCGGGACGGGGAGGTCAAGGGGTCACGCTGTGGTGTGCGCTGATTGGTTGGCTCGCAGTAGCGCCGGCGAGTCACAAACCCACACATGCCCTCCGATTCGCGCAAACTACTTTTGTGCGCGAAGAGCACGACCGTCACCGCAACAAAAAGACATCTTTGGTTCAGGCACGAGAACACACGCGAGGTACGGTCAAACAGGGCGACGACGCGCGAGGTACGGTTAAAAATCGCATGGTCTCGATCAGACGCTCTGGGCGCCTTCTGGTACGTCGCGTTCGACGCGGCACCGGGCGCGGGGTCACGGCGTCGGCGCGATCAGCGCTGGTAACAACGGTTTCGGTGGCGCCGGACCAAATGTGGCCGAAACAAAGTAGCCTCGTGACCTGAGGGGCCCCTCTGTGCTGGCTAGGGGCTCATTCGGCATGTTTAGTGCGTTTCTCACTCGCCTAGGGGCCATTTCGGTCTAGCCAGGGTCCCCTATGACCTGTCCAGGGGCCAAAAGTAAAAATATGTTGTGCAGAATACCCTTTTCAGCTCCGGAGCAAACTTGAAAAGGTATTTTCTGGCGCCCGCGTAATGTATCCTGATTGCACTTTTTACCAGCCGTGGGCGCGATCTGCAGGCGTCGCTGAGGTCGCCGCAGATGGCGCCACCTGTGGCAGCGGCGAAGTCGCGGCCGGCAGCGGACATCCCAGGTAGCGCTGCTGTCGCCGGCGGTGCCGGGTAGATGTCGCGCTCGGCGCGTCGGCGATGCTCGGCTGCAGACCATCAGTTTCAGCAGTCTTAGCAACGGTTGCCGAGTTATCAGCTCCGGAATTTTCGCGAGGTCACGTCGTAAGATTTTTCTGAAGCCGAAAATATCACCAGTTATTGACTTACTCCTACCAGTCGCTTTCATGGGCAGAGACTGAGCGGCCGCTCTTACATCTACATCTACATCTGCCATCTATTGACCACAATCGTCATGTCGATTATTACATCAATTGGAGTGTCCGTAGGAGGTTGAGAAACTAGTGAATACTACGCAATTTTGCGACAGATGCACTCAATGGGCTGGTCTCGACCTGAGTTCCAGTCTGAAATATGAAGAAGGTTCTGCTCCGTGCGGGTGCACGTTCCTAGTGACTTGAGTTCTGCTTCTGCTAGGTGCAAAGCTACCGACAATCGTTACCTTATACCTGGACTGTATTGGTCTCCGAGATCTGAAATAGGGTGGCGCAGGTGCATACGTGCATATTGAAGATCACCTTGACGTGTGTAAAGCATCTATAGTAGAGATACGTTCGGTTACATGCAAAATTGCGACTCATTACATCCAGCAGTTTTGGAGATACAAAATAAGAGTAAAAATGTGTCATGGGGCTTCCAATTTAACATGTGCAATATTGCTAGAACAACTGTCGGAAGCAGCACACCACATTTGATTTTTATGGGGAGTTAACCCTATTCCCTGCGGGGGCAGATTCTGCCCCCCCCCCCCCGGTAGTTTTTCGCCCGCCGCTTCTGAACCGTTACGTCTATTGTCTTGAAACTTTGAGACTTTTCCTAAACATGAGTGTCACGTGTTCTGTCAAAACTAAAAAAGGTCCAGCAGAGGCGGCTCCAGGGTCATGTTTTTGGGAGGTCGTTATGAATGCGGTTGTGCGGCGCATACTTCCTTCGTAGTTTGCGGTGAATAAAAGCGTCAGAAACTAATTAACTGCTTTATAAATCATAATAATTGGATTATACACATTTTGGGGCAGAGGCGTACTCAGGTACATAAAATGGGAGGCGATATCCTCCGTCAATTCAGGCCAAACTTCAAAAAAGCAAGTTGATAAAAGGCGTTCCGCACATGGTGCCCTCCACGTTGTTTACCTGAATCCGCCTATGCATAATTTGTTACATTTAGCAAATTACAGCAACAAATCCTACATGTGACGTTCCCACGTCCCAAACACTCAGGAAAAGCACATATTTTGTATCCAAAAATCCCCTCCCACATTTTTTATCCCTGAGTACGCCTATGATTTTCATTTTTGTACTTGTCCTTTTTACACATTGCATACCATGTTATTGGAAGCTAAAAAACGTTTTTTTTTTCATAAAAATTGTTCAAATCACATGGCCAAAATGACCTTTTAAAAAACATCAAAAATTCTCGAAATTTTTTGCCCCTTGCCCCCCATTTTTAAACAAACAAAAAATAATTTTGGGGCCCAAAAAAAAATATTTTGTCACGACGAATCGAATTGTTTTGTCCCATCAAAATCGGCTGAGCGGTTCTCGAGATCTCCGGGGGGCAGAATCTGCCCCCCCACGCAGGTTAACGTAATTCTGGCCGTCCGCAGGGAATAGGAATAATGACTTTTTCATTTGTTTTTGCATTTTCTGCATTGTAGTATTAATTAGTTTCAAAATTTGACCTTTGGTTACTAAATTTGATCTTCTCATGACCTTTAACTTACGTACTTTAAGTCAAGTGGTGAAATGAATATCAATTTCGTGTTCTTCACGTAAAATAGTATATAAAACATGTGTTGCATGACTTTCGTTTATTTTTTGGGCGTAGTGACCAATGACCATGTGACCTAACCTTGACCTTGACATTTTGCCAACAATCCCCCATAAGCTCATCCGGGATGTGTATCATACCTTTAAGAGCACTCTGGGTGATCATGGTTGCAACCAAAGGCTTTGAATGGGAAGCATGGCCCATAAACTTAAATGGCTAGATTTTGACCTGTGACGTCACCAGTGACCTCTAGAGCAATACAAACTATTTTACGTCGATAAACTTTCCCTGTGCTCGAATTGCCGTTTGATTCAGCGCGATCGTCTCAATGGTTCCGAAAGATACAAGGGGACTCCCCCCCCCCAGTGACTTTCGTGTTAGCAGAAAATACCACAATGGACTGACGGGTTAAAAACGCCCCCCCCCAGTTTATGCAAGGTTAAGGCAGCTCACGCCTGGTTTACCAATATGATGACTAATATAATCTATCCAGTAACCCAGGTAGTCCATCGATAGACTCCAGAACGAGTGTATTTGGCGCCATGCACCTGCATCCATCCACGAGCAAACTCAAAAACACAGGGGTGGTAACAGTGCCCAACTTAACCGGGTGGATGAAGTTGGCGCCTAAATATGACCTCCAAGAGCTTGCTCCGGGGCCAAAAATGTTCCAAATTGTCCATTTCAACTTTGTACTTTGGTCATAGTTGTGTTTGTGTTTTCAATTGTTTTGTTAAAGAAGTAAGCATTACAACTACATGTCTTTTAATATTGGCTGGCCAAGATTTTCCATTAATCGCTTGTTGTGACCACCAGAATAACAAGTGGCATTCCCCATCTGCATGAGCCAAGTTTAGACCGGGGAGATCTATCCGCCCATTTTTATCAGATGCGAAATAATTTATCGTCCAAAATTACGGTGACCTGAAAGTGTCTCCTAATGTTGGTATACTCTGATGATGGTGGGTAACGTCTAGTTGGCAATCAACTGGCGCCGCCCGGCGGCGGCGCCATCTTCTAATGTTGTAAATAGGGTCGCCTGTCGTGCGCCTATTCTCATTTTTAATCTAGCGGCCCCTTTCCTGATTCTAAGTATTTCCAAGTAATTCATTGGGAAATTACTCTGCAAATACTCTCTGTACAATTGCGTAATATGATAAATTATGTGTATAGTCGAGATTCTGATGATGGTGGTTAATCTAGAGGTGCCACTTTTTTTAAGGCTTGTGGCTACCCGAACGGCCTCAACCCGCAAACCGCCTTCAACTATCCACCACTACCACATGAACCATATAGGCTGTGCCAGCTACCCGCAAGTGACCGCACAAATACAAACTTGTCATCATTTTGTCTGCCATTTAAAACTCAATTTTTAATGCTAAGACTGGTTTAAAGATTGCATCCATGCTCTGCTCACTTACGAGATGCCTATAATTGTTCAAGTATCCCAACTCCCATCAATCCCTGTTTTCGCTCATTTGTTTGTGCAAATTCTCCAATTCGCTACCGCCACCAACTGACCACTTCAATCCAAATTGATCGCTTGTTGTTACCAGCGCTACTAACCACGTGGGTCCGAACTACCAACAACTGGTGGTAGGTGGGTAGAAAGGTGGCACCTCTAGTGGTAGCGTCGGCCGTCGGTGCACTAGCTTTTTTTTGTGTATTGGCGCATGCGCGGATGATTGGCTTGCCGATTTCCGGAAAAAAAGATTACCGAAATCGCGGTGGCTGCCAAGGCCGGTTATCGGGCAAATGGCATTAGTGTGTGCGTGCCTCAAGCTTGCTCGCGCTTCTTTGTTTCCTGGCAGATTATAAACTTAAGACAATGTCTGAATGCTACGGAATGTGTGATATATCAGATTCTGCGTATAAAAGAATGTAATCAGACTCAATTTTTAAATAAATTAATGGGTCCGGCCAAAGTGGGCCATCCGGTTGATTCCCCGCGGTTTGCCGTACGTACGTGGCCAACGTGCCACGCTCCTCTCAATTGTTATCGTTCGTTTGCAGGTTCGATTGTTAAAATTGAGATAGCAATCTGTCAAAAATTGAATTCGATTGTATCTTAATGCCTTTGACAAATGTCATCTGACTTTGCTTGAATGCATTCGACTTCATTGGTGGATCCAGAGGGGGGAACACGGTGCCATAGACCCCCTTCCCTGCAAAAAAAAAAACAACCAAATCCACCCAAAATGGACGCAAATTTGACACATTTTCTTGAGATTATAGGAATATAAGCAACTTTCTAACAACGAAATTAAAGTTGGTTTTTAGTCAGTTACTGATACCCATAAGCCCAGCCGAAGTCCCGAAGAAGTTCAGAAATTGTTGCGAAGACGTCTTTTGGATCCCCCCCCCCCACAGACTGACCAAAACCAACCGTTTTCTAGAATCTGGCCTATGCCGCGACTCAAAGAAAGGCGACGCCCCCCCCAACCCCCGAAAGTTTTTTTTTTTTGGGGGGGGGGAAGGAATCATTCTGAGTCCGATTCTTCCATGCCAATCACCCCATGGCCCTAGTGTTTAGTCCGGAAATGTTGGGGGAAGCAGCGTCCGTCCCCAGCTGTGGTGGAGCCCCTACATTCGACTTATCTAAATTTACGATTTGTATAAACTCCGTCAAACAGGATGATAATATCTCCTTATTGTGGCTTTGTGGTAGGCTTTGCCAATATAATCGAATCAGACGCAGCATTCTTCGACATGAGGAGGGGGGGGGGGGGCACAGCACCCAGCAGCGAGACCCCATCAGCAAAAGGCCCCGCCCCCAAATCTGGCGAAAAATTATCAACTCAAGATTTAGGCCACTATGTAATTGCACGGCCCTACATACATATGGTCGCAAACAGGGACTGTCACCAATAAGTTAAATATGGAAGTCGGCGGGCCGAATAGGGGGCACTGTCCACCTTTGCCCCCCCCCCATTGGTCTGCGCCCCTGATCAGCACGCTATGATTGCCCATCGGGTCAACTCAAATGCACCGGTGGGCCGCGGGTTAACCAACCCTAAACCAATTTTAAGTCATTTTTGATTCACCAGTGATTTTTGCGTCGATACTTGTCATTGGGGGCCAATTTTCCCTTGCCAGATTTGGTTGGCGCCACCCCGAGGAGCTTTTACCACCTGCTCAAACACCTGGCTCAATCAGCTCTCGTCGGCTATACCGTAACCGACAGCAAGTGCGTGTGCTGAGCATTTCAGCCGTATAAACAATGATAAATGGTTGATATGTTGGCATTGGGAATCATGAATCAGCCGTAGGCAGAACGAAATGAACCGAAATGAGGAGAAAATCTAGCAGCGCTAGTCTCACGCACCATGCTGACCCCTCACGTGAGACGAAACATGTCAAAAACGTAATGATATTGAATGCAGATATCATATTGCGAAGACTGCTTGTCATTCGGATGCGGGATTCCAAAGATACAAGCTTCTGAAAAGTGTTATGGTCGGGCATGGCAAGGGTGGATCCAGGGGGCAAAGGGGTCATGACCCCCTCAAAGGTCCTGAGACTTAGTTCCCGCCCCCCCCGCAAAAAAACGGCCGGGGGACGTAAACAGCTGTAAAAAAACTGGTTTTTGGCACCAGTCAAAATACAGCGTCCACAGTGAAACTCGAAAATTTCGCGCCCCGGCTTCGGCGGCATGAAACTAAACACGCAAGATCCGTTTAATTATAAAAATTGGAAAATGGAAAATGAATTAAAAGCATCTAAATGAATAGCATGTTAAGCTTTTTGTTCTGTACCAGGCAAACCGCCTATGCTTCTGGGTTTTATCAGGCAAACCCGTACAAATTTCGTGCCGCTTCGCGGCGCTAAATAACAAATACCTATTTGAATATAAATCCACATTGCACAATACTGCAAAGGCTTACAAACACGCATGCAAACGGGTTACATTTTTGCGTCATTTCAGCCCATCCCCCCCACTCAAAAATTATCGGTAACGCCCGTCGACCTTGGGTACAGTTAATAATTGAAAAAGGTTTGCTTTGGTACTGTAAAGCAATGTCGATGCAATAAAAACTGCAAGCTGAGATTTTTCCTTTTTCGATAACCAAAGAAGCCGAAAAAAATGCAAAATACAAATAAAGAAATAATAAAAAATCACGTGGTTGCAAAATAAAGTGGACCAAATCAGGGAAGACATTCAAAATTGGGGGTAGGTTAGGTCCACTAAAAACGGTTTGACCCCCAAAAAAAATAAAAAAAAATGATCCGCCCTTGGGGCAGGGTCGGGTCGGCCGCTTATATGTGATGAAAATCGGGTAATCAGTGAGGACTCGCTGCGCGCTTCGCGGTCGCTCATAATTATCGTACAACACAGTGTACATTTATACTGAACATGGTAGTTAATGTCCTAAGGCAGATATCTCACGAATTCAGGACAAAGACCAATTCATTCATATTTTTGGACATACGGTTAAATGTGAACTTTTTACGGCTTGAGGAAAGAGCACCATTCAATTCCACAGCTATATATTTTGTAAAAATAACGCTGTCCTCACTCTAAAACATAATTGACCAACCGGAGCACAAAATTCATCGCTCACATATGAAGCGTTGCAGAATCAGTTCCTGATGTTACTAGCGAGTAAACCAAAGGTAAATGTCGTGCTCCACGCTGACTCGAGCCAGACAAAACAAATTGTCAAACAAATTAAACAAATTAAATTATTAACTAGCAAACTCCATCTACACCGCGCTTGTGCTCACTGCCAGCGGACACAGTAGGTATCCCTTAGTCAGTGTTGTGCGGCGTCTCTTGTACACCACAGACGCCAACGCGGCCAACCACCCGATCGATCACGACATTGTACCATGCATCCCTTCAATCGAAGCAGAGGCTCAAAATTGGCAGGATACTGCAGTGCAGAACGAAAGCAAATAAAGCAGAATTTACACCATAAAAACTCGACCGATTCATTTTCCTGAAGCAATGATGAGCTGTAAAGCGACATCACTTGTTAATTTGCTCAACAATCCAATCCGCAAAATCGAAGACGCGAGTGTAACCAGCCACATTCCCGCACACCATGCTACCGAACGACGAGATCCCCGTTTGATACCAAAACTCTCCAAAATTCACGGGCACAATGAGCGGACCACCGGAGTCTCCACGACAAGTGTCAGCATTGTCCTCCCCCTTACCGGCGCAGATACGCTTGGTTAGGGGCACGGTGATCTTAAGCTCCCGCTGACACACCCTGATCTCCTGGATCGGCACACTCGCCTTCTGCAGGACGGGCGTGAATCTGAGCTCACCGCCAATTTCACTGCGTCCCCAACCGGCCACGACGCCCCTAAGACCAGGGGCATTGTCTGATCGACCCGCTGGCAGCACCGACACGTCCGTCAGTAGGCACACCGGCATGATGTACTGGCTGAAGGTCACCTGCCTCGCCAGCCTCACCACTGCGATGTCGTTCGGCAACGCCACCCAAAGGATGTTCTGGAAACGGGGGTGCACAAGATTGCGTCATCGACGGAACGGGAGGGTCAGCGCATTCTCCGTGAGCAGTTCCGCTCGGTGTTAAGTGAGCTCACCGAGGACCACGGCCTTGGCCTCGATGTGAGGGAACATGTGACTGCTAGAGGCGGTGACCGCAGTGGGCGGCGTCAGCACGTGGCGCGAGGTAATGACGATCCTCCACGAAGCCGTGCTTCCAGAAGGCTTTGCAAGCTGTTCCGATGTACTAGATCACACATCCACGGGAACTCCCGATCCTTGCGTTCTCCCGCCCCCCCACCGCCAATAACCCGGGGATGAGACTGCTGGCCGCAATCCGGCTTGGTTTGGCAGCACGACCCTCGGGTGCGGTACCGGTGGCGTCACTCGTTCCGCAGCAGCATCAATGGACTCTGCCCGCCGCCGACTGGGGCACTTTCTTGTGAGGCTCTAAACAGCGGCGGAATCCGCACATGCTCGCTTCCCTGCTCTCTGGCCCTCCGGAGGAGCGGCAGCAGCTTGGGGCATGGACCATGGAGCGGGGACAGGGGTACCGCGGGTCGGCCACGTTCACCACGCAGGTCTCGTCTGGCCGGCGGCGGCGCCGGCCAAGCGCACAGCAACCAGCAGGCATCGCAGTGTCCTGCATCGCAGCGCGAGCTGTCGCTCCGTACAGAGCGGCGTTCACGGGTCGACTAGTCAATACTGGGCGACTTGAGTCCACGAGTCCAGGTCTCCCTGCACGGAGCGATAGAGGTGCAAGATCGGATAACTGATAAGGAGGTCCTCGCTTGCGGGGGACACTGAACAGTTTCGATGCCGTTTCCTGTATGGCAAATGGCATAACCACAGGGACGTGTTTATTTGAACTTTGCAGTGCACTACCAAACGGTGACAAGACACGCTGTATGTGATCACAGATTACCGATAAAACTACTGTGTCGCAAGGCTTCGTTTTATAATCGAACGGAACAGGTCACCTTGCCAGTTTTCTTGGAAATGGGTTGCAAGTCTCATTTGAAACTGAAAAAAGAACATTAAATTGGCATGGACGACATGCCATTGGCATGGACAGCCAGACAAAGGCCGGTTTGGAAAATCACAGTCACTCAAAAAGGTCGGACGCTCAGCGGGCTGCTAACCGGAGTGCTGTTTAAGGTGCATGTTGTTTCCCTGCAGTTTACAAAACATTTCTGAGGACACATAACGTTAGCACCCGTTGTCGCCTCTGGTTGACGCTCACGGAATAGCGAAGATGATGTAAATATACAAATGTCAGACGCAGCCTGTATGTACAGTCTCGGGTAAGTGTTCCGTCCCAGGGCTAGTCTAAAAATCCGAATTAGTAGTGCGCAACTCTTCCCTAGGTGGCGCACAGTCCGGCGGGGTCAGATTTGACGAGTGTGCCCGGTTAGCTTGCTGCAGTGCTGGAAGTGTGATGAAACCACTTGCACTTCCCAACGAACCTGACACGCGGGAAGGGGTGCGCACCACCTGACCTCTTTGCCTCCGAGCTGGGAGGAGGAGGGGAGGAATTGGGGATAACCCGCGCCGGCGTAGGGTCGTCCAGCCTAAACGCTCTGCGTTATGGGGGGTAAATTTTAACCCCCCCTCGTATCTTCCGAACCAATAACCGCAGCGAGATGCACAAGGCGGCGATCGAAAGCTCTCAATGACACGAGTCGAATGCATACCAAAAAATATAGTTAGGTCAAATGTCAGGTCACGGTCAGGTCATATGGAAAATTTGAGTTAATTGAATTAATGGTTCATACTTTGAATTATAATCCTTTGATTAAGACTATCAATGCACATAAAGGCTCTCAAAGGTGTGATACATCTATTGCATTTAAGTAAAAGCGAAATTGCATGCAAAGGTCAAGGTCAAGGTCAGGTCACAAAAGGTCACTGTCACGAAGAGGTTTAAGAAAGTCTTGTGACACATGTTTTAGGGGTTATTTTACATGTAAAAATTGATAGCAACAGCCATTTTTACAATTTGACCCCATAACAGGTCAAGATCAGGTCATCTAAGGTCAAAACTGGAAACAGACTAATATGAATAAACAATGCATGTTTCTGTCAGTTTTGTCTCATAAATACAAAAATGACATTTAAATATCTGTATCAGGTCAAAAATTCAAAAAACGTTATTTTGAAAAATGACGTCATTAGCTACTTATGCTTGGAGAGCAATCAGTCACTGAAAAATGAAGATATTACTCTTGAAATTTGGTTTGGGTATTTCATTACACTTGGTTCTCCTTATATATATATTCCTGTTTTTTAATATACCTTTGAAGAAAATGGTGGAAAGATTTGTTGGGGTAAAAATCCGCCTTTTTATTGATTTTTTGGGGGGTCAAAAACCTAAAAAAAATTTTGAGAAATCTGAGATATGCCATTTTGTAGAGGAATTGAACTTTCCTTTCTCTTAACAGTTTGACGTTTGCGAAATTGCATTTAACGCTATGTTTTCTACGATACATCAAACATTTATCGTTATTCAACCAAAAATGGCATGACATGACGTCATCAAAACGTCATTATCTCCCAAAAGTTCTGACTTTAATTTTTGGATGAATTTGTATTAGGAAAGACGTCAAATTGATGCTGGATAAGGTACTGAAAGTTTTGACGTCGTGATCTGTTACCGTTTTTAAGTTATTGTGGAAATACCGGGAGGGGGGGTAATATTTACCCCCCCCCCCCCTACGCCCCGCCGGTTATGTGACTGGGTACCACGCTGACTACAGCCGCCGCGCTGCCGGGCTGTCTGGCAGTGATTGCGTAATGCGCAGTGGGACTCGAGTCATGAATCGAACTGGCTGGATTGTTCGACACTTAGAATGATTTTTTTTTTTTTAATGGCTGAAAGGATTAACTCTTGCCAGTGAAGCGTCCGATACCTACGTGACAGTGCAGGGTGGGGATGGGTGACAGGGGAGTAGGGTAGCGACGACCCTCAGGGCCCCACCCCTGGCGTCTGGCCTCTAAATGAGCTTGACCCCTCACGGCTCTGGACAGGGTGCCAGTAGTGTCGAGCGCTGTCGGTAGGAGGTGCTATATTTTTGTAGAAATAACAATTAATCGTCAATAATTATTTACTACTTGTTTTGCACCTCTACAAGACCTCTACTGATCCAACCTATGGGCGGCATGTGACCTTTGATGTCGGCCCGCCCTTAAACCCCAATCATCATTATGATCCAACTTTGACCTCTGGCGTTCCTTCCTTATCAGTTGTGAGGGGCTGCCCACAAGACGGGAGTATATTGACTTCATTGTGCAATCGGGAACAATTATCACGGGCCATGGATCAATATAGATAATACATGCACGGGCAATAGCACCTCTTATCCGCATGACATGACCTTACCGCTTTCCTGACCCGGCTGGGTCAAGCAGTCGCTCCAAACGCGCCAGTGTGAGGGCAGAGGTTGGTGCCAAAATGTGTCAATTGAATGGTTGGAAGCCCATGACACTTATAACCCGTTCTACGGCTATGATTTAAATCATAGTTGTTAACCTGAAAATCAATTAATAATAGCAAAATCCATATACACATATGCACCGCCAAAGCGAGGCGACAATTTCTTAGACTTCTCGTGTGCAATTTTTCAGACCATTATATCCCTCATTCTAACCGTCGTGAATGCTCACCGTAATCTCGAGCGAATTGTGACGGTGGGAAGGACAAGCTTCGAATGTTTCATTTTTGTTACCAGGTAACCTCAATCCTCATATAACCCGGCATTAGCTGGGATCTCCAGCCACCTTCCATTGGTGGTGGGGGTCCCCCTGTCTAACTTCCGAACTAATGGTCTGATTTAAACGCGACATGTGGTGATCGAAAGTTCTCAACGAGCTGAATCTAACGAAGGCTCAGCATGTTTTTTCTGATCATATGTCAGCTCACGGTCAGGCCAAAGGTCAAAATTGAGGGATGTATCTAAGTGTATGATCCTTACTTTCCATATAAGGCCTTCGATAGCGACCATGATCACCGAAAGTGGTATCGAAGTATAAAATACTTATTAGCTTCAGTAAGATTGTGTAAAAGGGTCAAGTTCAGTTCACAAAAAGGTCGCTATGCGCAAAACATCTATGCAAGTCCTGCAACACATGCACAAGGTATTTTACACGTAAAATTATATAATTGTTATCGTTTAACCATCTGACACTAACGTCATTTACGTGACGTTAGTGTTAATTTTAGGTCAAGGTCAGGTCACATTAGGTTTATTTTTGACATTAATAATTATAAATAAAACAGCATGTTCTTAGATCAGGTTTTTCTAAAAAAATACAGCATTGACATTCATTTGTCTCTATCTGGTCAATTAAATAAAAAACGTTAAATAAAAAACGTGATTTCAAAATATAACGTCATGAGTTACTCATACCTTCTTAGGGAGCCATAAATCAGTCACAAATAAAGATATTTGTTTGAAATTTGGTTTGGCTATTATTCATGCGCGGTTCTTCAACATGCATTCCGTTTTTTTTTTTTTATAAATTATTAAGAATTTTGATTCAGATAATATTTATTTAATATTGATCGAGTTTTAAATATTTAGTGGCCAAAGACCAAACATTAAAAAACATGTGACAATAATTTTCTAGCCCTTGTCATTGTCTATATTTGTTTTTGTTTAATTGCATTTTGCCTGAAATAAAGCCTTTGTTCGGACTGTATTTAGCTTATTTTTTTTCGTCAAACCTGTGTGTAGTTACGTCACTAAATTTACTATATTTCAACATTTTTTCGGCAAAATTGCTTCGATTTTGTTTGGCGCGGAAAACGTAAAATCTTTGTAGGAGAAAGTCCACGATTTTTTGTGTTGATAGTGGTGTTCTTTTTTGAGCTATTACAAAAGCCAGTTAGAGGGGCATTTTTCGTCTCTCCCCGGCCAATGACGGGATAATCAGCCCATCTGCCTATGAATACCTGCGATTCCTTCATTTCATCAACCACGGTAGGTCCCAAAGCAGGACTCCACGCTCTCGCACTCCAGGACTCCACGACTCCACGCCGGGCCGGCATGGCACAGCGGGTACCAGTTCAGTGGCTCCCAAACTCAATGTGTGTTCCTACCTTTGCGACACCTATCGGGGGTGAGCTTAGTAACAGTTGCTTTTGTATTCCACTGGTGCAACACCGATTGACCCGATTCTAGCGCCGAGCATTGGACGGAACATTTACCCTTATAGACTGTACATACATTGTCTCCAACTGAACAAAAAATCAACAAAAATATAAACGTAAAATGTGCTCCATGTTTGTCGAAATAACATGTTTTCGGATCACATTGACGCTCAGGCCCGTCATCTGGGTAAAAAGTGTTCGTGACGTCACTGCATCAGTGTTCGTGACGTCACTGCATCAGTGTCCGTGACGTCACTACATGGTGACGTCATTGGATCAGTGTAACGTCAGGGCAAAGTACGTGATGAGGTCGGGTTTAACTTTAACGGGTTAAGGACCTACGTAGACAGATAGCCCTTCGATACAATCCAGAACGAGTAGTATTTAACGCCATTGCCTGCATCCTTCACAGCAAAACTCAAACACCTGGCTCAATCAGCTCTCTTCGGCTATACCGTAACCGACAGCAAGTGCGTGTGCTGAGCATTTCAGTCGTATAAACAATGATAAATAGTTGATATGTTGGCATTGGAAATCATGAATCAGCCGTAGGCAGAACGAAATAAACCGAAATAATGAGAAAATCTAACAGCGTTAGTCTCACGCACCATGCTGACACCTCACGTGAGACGAAACATGTCAAAAACGTAATGATATTGAATGCGGATATCAAATTGCGAAGATTGCTTGTCATCGGATGCGGGAATCCAAAGCTTTTGAAAAGTCGGGTCGGGCAGGGTCGGGTCGGGTCGCCCGCTTATTTGTGATTAAAATCCGGTATTCAGTGACGACTCGCTGCGCGGTTCGCGGTCGCTCGTAATTATCGTACAACACCGTGTGCCTACATTTTGACTTAACATGGTGGACAAGGTCCAAGGGCAGATATCTCACTAAATCAGGACAAAGACAAATACATTCATATTTTTTACTCTAGTTCAAATGTGAAGTTGTTACGACTTGAGGAAAGATAACCATTCAATTGCACAACTATATATTTAATCACCTTTGTACAAAGAACAATGTCCCACCCTAGAAACATAATTGACGAACGGAGCACAAAATTCATCGCTTCCCATATGAAACGTCACAAAATCAATTCCTGATGTTACTGGCGAGTAAACCAATGCTCAATGTCGTTCTCCAAGCTGACTCGAGCCAGTGTGGCCAACTCCATCTGCACCGCGTTAGTGCTCACTGCCAGCGGAAACAGACCTACCCCTTAGTCAGTGCGCGGCGTCTCTTAAAGGGAATGTTTCACTTCTCTGAAAGTTGTCCAATGTACGCTGCTTGTGGTGCAAAATATGAATAATTGCTGCCGAACCACGAATTCTGACATTTGTTTCTCAACAAACAGGTCGTCAATTTCATGAAAAACTAAGTTTTAGTATTTGGGCTGATGACGTCATATGAAGGATTTGGAAAATAAAAATATTCGCCTGCAGATGATGTATGACTAGTCTATGGCTTTAATGTATAGCAAATGTAAAAACAAGTCTACTTTCATCAACATTTGATTAAAAAGGGATGACGGACATCGGCCTTTATGAGGCTACCCTAATACACTAGGGGCCTTTTGCAGATGTCAAAAACCAAACCTTTCAAATTTACTTAGATAGGACCCTTGTGTTTTAATTCTACAATACTTAATTTTCATGGAAATCAACAACTTGGCCATCTCCACTCAAATCTTATGCTATGTGAACATTCCCTTTAACACTTCAGACGCCAAAACGGCCAACCACCAGATCGGTCACGACATTGTACCAGGCGATCCTTTCAAGCGAAGCAGAGGCTCAAAATTGGCAGGATACTGCAGTGCAAAACGAAAGCAAATAATGCGGAATTTACACCATAAAAACTCAACCGAGTCATTTTCCTGAAGCAATGATGAGCTGTAAAGCGACATCACTTGTTAATTTGCTCAACAATCCAATCCGCAAAACGAAGACGCGAGTGTAACCAGCCACATTCCCTCCACACCAAGTTACCGAAACGACGAGATCCCCGTTTGGAACCAAAAACTCTCCAAAATTCACGGGACAATGATGGACCACCGGAGTCTCCACGACAATTCAGCATGTCCTCCCCCTACCGGCGCAATACGCTTGGTTAAGGGGCACGGTGATCTTAAGCTCCGCTGACACACCCTGATCTCCTGGATCGCACACTCGCCTTCTGCAGGGACGGGCGTGAATCTGAAGCTCACCGCCAATTTCACTGCTCCCCAACCGGCCACGACGCGCCCCTAAGACAGGCATTTGTCTGATGCGACCCGCTGGCAGGCACCGACACGTCCGTCAGTAGGCACACCGGCATGATGTACTGGCTGAAGGTCACCTGCCTCGCCAGCCTCACCACTGCGATGTCGTTCGGCAACGCGATCCCCAAGGATGTTCTGGAAACGGGGGTTCACGAAGATTGCGTCGATGTCGACGGTGACGGGAGGGTCAGCGCATCTCTCCGGCGAGCAGTCGCGCTCGGTGTTGAAGTTGAGCTCACCGAGGACCACGGCCTTGGCCTCGATGTGAGGGAACATGGGACTGCTGAGGCCGGTGACGCAGTGGGCGGCCGTCAGCACGTGGCGCGAGGTGATGAGCGATCCTCCACAGCCGTGCTCCAGAGGCTTGCCAAGCTGTTCGATGTACTGGATCGACACCATCCACGGAACTCCCCGGATCGCTGGCGTTCTCCCCGCCAATAACCCTGGGGATGAACTGCTGGCCGCAATCCGGCTTGGTTGGCAGCACGACCCTCGGTGACAGGTACCGTGCGCGTCACTTCGTTCCGGCAGCAGATCTTGGACTCTGCCCGCCGCCGACCTGGGGCACTTTCCTTGACGAGCTCTAACAGGCGGTCGGAATCCGCACTGCCGCGCCCTGCTCTCTGGGCCCTCCGGAGGAGCGGCAGTAGCTTGGGGCACCGACCAATGGAGCGGCAGGTACCGCACGGGTCTCCGGCCGCATTCACCACGCAGGTCTCACCCTGGCCGGCGGCGGCGCCGGCCAGCGCACAGCACACCAGCAGGATTCGCAGGTTGTCTCATCGCAGCGCGAGCTGTCGGCTCCGTACAGAGCGGCTTCACGGGTGACTAAGTTCAATACTGGGCGACTTGAGTCCACGAGTCCAGGTCTCCCTGCACGGAGCGATAGAGGTGCAAGATTGGATAACTGCTAAGGAGGTCCTCGCTGGGGCACAGTAAACATCTTTGAGGCCGTTGCCTTTATGGCAAGGAGACATGCATGACCACAGGGACGTGTTTATTTGAACTTAACACTACTAAACGGTGACAAGGCACACGGTATGTGATCACAGATCACCAATAAAACTGCTGTGTCGCGATGATTCGCTTTATAATCGAACCGAATAGGTCACCTTGTCTTGGAATTGGGCAACAAGTCACATTTTGAACTGAAAAACGAGCATTTATTGGCATGTATAAGCCAGACAAAGGTCGGCTGGGAAAATCACAGTCACTCAAAAAGGTCGGACGCTGCGCGGGCTGCTAAGCGGAGGGCTGTTCAAGGTGCATGTTGTTGTTTTTTGCAGTCTAGAAAACATCCCTGACGACTGATAACGTCATCACCCGTTGACACCTCTGGTTGACGCCCACGGGACATCGTATTTGATGTAAACATACACATTTCAGGCGCAGCCTGTATGTGCTCCGTGTTTGTCGAAATAACTTGTTTCGAATCACGTTGACGCTCAGGCCCGTCAACCGCGCGGTTAAAAAGTGTCCGTGTCGTCACTACATGGCAACGTCGCTGCATCAGTGTAACGTCAGGGTAAGGTACGTGATGACGTCAGGTTTCACGTAAACAGGCTAACGGCCTACGTAGACTGCAAACACACGCACGGTAAACACTTATTTCTTTCTACCCTTCTTTCTTCTATAGAAGTGTGTCATTTTCATCCTGATCCGAACTATGGTTGCCAAGATATGAATCCGAGATTATAACCGTTTTCGCCCGTTTTGTGAATGTCCGAAGACCTAAGCCGCCCCATGTTAAACCTATGGAATATTTGAGCACGTGCCACGCGCTCACTGGACACATCACCGGGAGGATTTTATGCCTAAACAGTGTATCATCCACTCAGCTACACTCTGCATAGTAACAGTGTAGCTCCTCTATCTTCTCTGAATCTGGAAATATCCCCAAATAACATACATACATACATACAAACATACATACATACATACATACATACATACATACATACATACATACCAGACTTGTGTCTGGATCCCGAAGCTGGATCTGAGATCCCAGTGGATCCCTCTGCGTAAAATGGATGAAGATCTGGAATCATTATGGATACCTCGGCGTAAAATTCTGCAGGATCTGGGATTTCAGTGGTTCTCTGATTAAAAACGAGCCTTAGATCTTGAAACAAAAGATGCAGGGACTGACATCAAAATTGGCAGTTACCATTTTGCGAAGTATGCACTATGTTGATAATTAGTACATACTTGCAAGTTACTTTGTAAGATTTACCTATTTGCAAGCATAAATATTGTATGTAATTTTCCAATATGATACAATTAGCAGGAAGAAGGTGCCTACCAGCGTGCCATGATCCAGAAGGTAGATCTGGGATCCGAGTGGATTCCTCGACATAAACTATAAAACTATATCAGGATCTGGATCTTTGTGGTGGATCCCTCGGCTTATTGTGTACCTGGATCTGGTGTCCCATGTCAATCTTAGGACACAGGTGACATAGATCCAGCTCTCAGCTGGATCCCGGATCCAGGCACACAATACATACATTATTTGATTCTGAGCCCGTTTAAGATCGCTTGTTGGACTCCGTCTTGGCGCCCCCGACGCTCTGCCTCCGTCGACCGTATCAATCAAGAGAGCGGCTGGCTACTGAACCGCAGCTCTGTTTGTCATCTCTATACAGTGAGCGCCGAGTTCCAGCTCACCAGGTTTGTATACATATGCCGCTGCACCAACCCGCTACAGAGTGAACGCCACAGGCAGCGTCACGAATGTAAACAATCTCAGATGTAGGCGTACATACCTCAGTGCACCAGCCACCAGACGCGGTGTTGGGCATGTAAAGATCGAAAGTCAAACATTGAGCCCACGTAACGTCCAGACCTAGAGCCCTAAGGAATAAGGGCAAACATCGCGATGATTCAAAAGGGTGAGAGGGAAAGTTACTAATTCTGATGACTTGATGAGTGATGAGAAGGCACAAATCAAGGTTACTAGAACATAAGGTTAGGCAGATCATGACGTCACTGATACTGAAGCCTATGGGTGCACTATACACGGCCAAGAGTGCACTAATGCTGTCAGGGTCCCGGGAACGATTTCAAAGTTGGGGGGGCAAAACCAAATTTGGATAGCCATCCCATTTTTTTCGTCGGATTTCGACTTTTACTTCAAACTGAGCCCTAAGGGGATTTTCATAATTGAATGCTTATTTTAAAACCACTTGAAAATTACAATAAAATATTTAGTGCATGACCAAAGACTTTCCCCATTGACCATTGTGGTTAACTGTAGCGGTTATTAACCGGCAATTGGCTTGGGTCTCGCCGAACGCAATTGGCCGGAGGTGGGGCGTTTTTTCGCCCCCTTCGTTTATCTTCCGAACAAACCGAGCGAGACACAGCAAGCGGCAATAGAAAGCTCTACAATGAGACCAGATATAAAGCGTTACCGCGATTTTTATATTATAAATAAGATCATATTTCAGGTCACAGTCAGGTAAAAAGTCAAATGTTAGCATTTTGAGTTTGTGGGCCATACTTCCATCCGAAGCCGTATTATATTGAGACATATTATCGCAACAAAGTGCTCTCAAAGTTGAATGCATTCTCCGTAGGTATAAGCAAAACTCATGGCGTTATTTGCCATTTTGTATTTTGCGTGACGTGAAGCGAAACCCGCTGAATGGGATGTTGGATCACCTCTGAGCACCTAACCGATTTGCGAATGGCCTCAATCTCCATGGCCCCATGCAGCGTCCTGGAGGACGGACGGGCGAGATTGCGCACAGCAATCTGCAATCTGCATCGCCAAGGGCATCTAGAAATTGGTCGCAAGCTAGCGACTCTCGCAGCTCTCGTGGTGCACCAGGGTAAGCCTGGAAAGTCAGTTTCTCAATTTCCAGTGCCAACGCTGACAGTGACTCGCCAGGATGCCGCCGTCTCCGACGAAACTGCGTACGGAACCAAGGTTCCTGTTTGCCACAGCCAAACCTCTGTTCCAGCATGTTCATCAGGCGGGCGTAGTCTTTCTGATCATCAGTTGGAAGATGAGCAAAGACCTCAAGAGCAGGGACCTCGAAGACAAGGCTACGAGTTCTCCCAGGCTCTCTCTGGCACTCCATCCGTGGATGGATGCGATAGATTCGAACTGTGTCCGAAACGCGATCCACGGAACAGACCCGTCATTGTCCTGGGGTTTAGCGAAATGACGAACTGCTGAAGGCATAACCGGGACCCGACAGTCTGGAGGAGACATGAGAGGACGAAGAGTAGCTGACGCACCAGCTGCCTTTTGAGCAGGATTGTCCGTTTTTTCCCGAGAAGTGCAGCCATCTTAGCCACCCGTCCAGCGAGCACGTCACTCCGATCAACCTGATCCAGCAAAGTTTGGTTTATTGCCTCTACTGTTTTGAGAAGGGAACCCAGCGTCTCTGAATGATCAGCCGACACCCCAGCATGTGCTTCCCCTGACCCACCACCCACAGCTTCCCCTGCAGTGGCAGTGGGAGTCTCCTCCTTAGGGTTTTGGTCCCCCTCTTTAAGGGTCTGAGCCTAACGGGTAGAACCATGTTTTGGTTGTGACCAGGGGTGGGACGAAATATTTCTGACACAATGTTATGTCACCCTTCCTGGACCCCAACAGCGAGATACCAATTAGAACGAAACACTGCCTGTATTTTGGTTATAATACAGCTACGTCAACCCAGACTACTCACAACGCTTACCACGGCGGGACGCAACCCGCTCGGACACCCGAGACGCACCTTACCCGGGACACACCGCCCGCTCGGACACCCGAGGCGGCAACTTAACGGGGGGGGAACCCCCCACCCCGCTCGGAACCCGAGGCGCCAACTTAACCCCCGGGAACCACTCTGCCTTCGAGTACCCGAAGGCAGAGTTCGCAGCGGTTTGATCCGGAAATCCGGTAAACCCGAGGTCCGGAGACACCGCTCGGTCGCGCTCCCGCACGCTACTGCCTCCACGCTGCGCGGCCGCCTGAGGTCAATGCACGGCACGTGGTCTAACCGGCCGTCCCACGCCCAGAGAGGTGTAAAACCTCCTGACAAGTGCCCAAAGAGGTGCACAATTTATTCCCAATTGATACCCAACAACAGACATAACAATATGCTAGGAAATGGTGTTCTGTGTGTTTTTACAGTTGATTTTTCCCGATTTTCTACCAAAAAAAACGAAAAAGTTTTCCACGATTTTTCCCCGATTTTTTTCCACCGATTTTTTTTTTCTCGAAACAGTAATTAAAAAATGTATTTTTCGAAAAAAATAGTATTTTTAATCTCTATGCCAAATAAAGGTGAAAAGCCAAAATCCTGTGAAAAAAATGGGGGTACCTTTTTGCCGGAAAAAGTTGCCCCCCCCAAACCGGGTGCTGGAATCCGCCCCTTGTTGCGAGAAATGTGTTAACCCTCGACCTACGGTCGCCGTAGGGCGAGGGTTATAACATATTTTTTTTCGGAAATTAGTCATCGTAAAAAACGGCTACTACTCAAACTTTTAAAACATTTTAAAATGTTTTAAAATCATTTCGTGCAAAATAATCCACCATGAAAAACGATTATCATCATGTATCAGAAGTATAAGTGGTAATTTGGCCACATTTTTGCAACTGCAAGTACCACACGCTGATTTGCCAATCATCAAAATATACACGATAAAAATTGTGATTCATAATCAAATAAATTATATTTTTAATACGTTTGTTTACGTCCATTATATGTTTGTGGTATTTTGGCTTTGGCGAATGGCGATTGCGGGCGGCGTTTGTGGCGGACGTTTGTTGGCGGCGTTTTGCCGATGGGTTTGGTGGGCGGCGTTTGTAAAGCGGCATTTGCGGCGGTGGTTTACTACTAGGCGGTGTTTTGTGGGCGGCGTTTGCTGCGTTGTTGGCGGCGGCGTTTGTGGGCGGGCGTTTGGGGGCGGCGTTTGGGGGCGGCGTTTGGCGGGCGGAGTTGTGGGCGGCGTTGGCGGAGCGGGGTTTGCGGGCGGCGAGCGTTGGTGGGCGGCGGCCGGGGTTTGGTGGGCGGCGTTTGCGGGGCGCGTTTGGCGGGCGGCGTTTTGCGGGTGGCTTGGTGGCTGAGTTTACGGGCGGTGTTTGCGGGCGGAGTTGGTGGGCGGTGTTTGCGGGCGGCGTTTTTGGGTGGCGTTGGCGGGCGGCGTTTGCGGGCGGTGTTTGCGGACGACGTTTGCAGGCGGCGTTTGTGGGCGTTTGCGGGGCGGTGTTGGTGGGCGGCGTTTGCGGGCGGCGTTGGCAGGCGGCGTTTGTGGGCGGAGTTTGTGGGTGGCGTTTGCGGGCGGCGTTGGTGGGTGGTGTTTGCGGGCGGTGTTTTTGGGCGGCGTTTACGCAAATGGAAACGCAAATGGGCATTTTTACGACCAAACTACTCATCATTATTTGCCACCCCCTTGCTCATTTTTTTTAAAGCCATATATATAAGGCACCTCAACTATTTGAGCACCCACAATTATTTTGATAAAACAACACCCCTGGTTACACGGGATTGCATTGACCTGTTGTTTATGATGTTATCTGCTGGCAGAAAAATTGACGATCTTTTTACGTTTGCTACGAAAACTTCTTTCTGCGGAAACGTTCTACGGAAACTTTCGAATTCGTGGAATGAAGAACAGCACATAGAAGAGGGATTTGACTTAAGAGAACTTTCGAGGACGCAACTAGCAGGCGTAGCAGCCTTTCGATAAGAAAGTGTATTTTACTTTGCAGTTTGTTTCGCAGCACGGCAAATTCAGAGGCTCCACTCGCGATTACTCAACGTCAACTGCAGCGGCCTATTAACCTTTGCAGCGAATGTCATTCTTTAGTTAAAAATAAGCATTGACAACAATTGTATATTTGCCTCAGTTAATGCAGTGACTAACTGACAGTGGCTAACCAAGCTGGAGGATATCAAACCGTTGAATAGTTATTTGCTCCGCAGACGTGACACGCTGCATCTTTTCTTTGCCACGTGAGACAGTCAAGCACAATAGAATCAATATGGGTAGGTACATACATACACTAGAGGATCCAAGAAGTGAGGCGGCAGGGCCTATAGCACCCCCCATATCGCCTGAAATCGTCGAAATTTGACACATTTTTTCAATGTAAAATGAAATATAATAAACTTCCGCAAGGCATGTTTGTTTTAAACCGTTCAATAAGGTACAAGGAGGCCAAATCCAATGAGTTTTTTGTTGAAACTTTTCTAAATTTAGCCCCTCCCAACCACCTGCAGCCTGCGTTCTGGATCCGCCAGTGGGTACATATATACTGCTTCACCAAAAACATTTAAATGAACAGTTAAATTATTTTTCATTCGAGAACACTGGCGAGGAACTTAGAGATACAAAAAGAGTATGCTTTTAGAAAGACGCTCTGATAAACAGTTTTTGTTTTCTGATCGGGGCTCAAGCTGAGCCAGTAAGACCTGTCCTTTATCTATGAATAGGTAAGTAACCATTATTGCTGAAAGCTAAAATGTCTCACCAAAGGAAAAAATTAACTAGTTTCTGTTCGTTTCAAAAGTGAACCTACACAACATTACTTGCACAATTCCCGAGCAAAAGTAAAAGGAATGATTAAAGAGGAGAAAAGATGCAAACGAACTAAAACAGGTATTTGCTTACTACATAGTACATACATAACATAAGTGAGGCTCCGATAATACAGCAACATTTTACTCGACACACATAAAATGCAGCAACGACACAAAGCGTTAACATAATAAATATGGAAGCCTTCAGCTTCACTCTGCTACATGTTCGAGGTGCAGGGAGTGCCGCAGCACCATCGCCGAGGCCAGGGCGTCCAGTCCAGCGCAAAGTCTGTCTTCAAGGCTGGAACGTCGTGAGGCTGGTGCCCTCCGGCGCAATGCAGTCTGGTGGCGCCACATTTGCCCGTCTAGAAAGGCACATGTCGGTGACTATTGGTACGGTCACTGTGATGTTATCATTATGTTATGAGCACTTCTATGTGTAAAGCATTGGGACTTTAACTTGTCCCGACTGTCGGACAACCTAGTTCCTAATTGTTATTTATGTCCATTATCCATCATATACGGTACAATGCTATGTCAAAAAATGAAACATTTTGTTTTGCATCGATAATCAAATCATTTATCCTTTAATATCCTACACGTGCCGAAATCCGAAATCCAGCGCCCAGCCGAACATCGACAGACGTACCTTACTTCAGGATGCCCCCCGGAAACGCCCGTCCATTGGAGCCGGAACGCCGGAAGGTCGACAACAGTTTACGCAGGTACGCGTCCTCAGAGCCCATCGCCGTTCGTGCTGATGATCCTTCTCCAGACCCGAACCAGCGGATCAGAGGAGATGACGACGTGGTCATCGGCCTGCCTCCCTGTGCGACTCCGGATTTCTCGAATGCCTTCAGCAATTTGGCGAGAGAAGAAGACGTCGAGGAAGTTCTCGAGGAAGACCTACGATCTTGAATTTCTCTCAGCAGCTTGTCGAGAGAAGATGAAGTCAATGAGGACGTCGATGATGAAGATCCCTGACCCTGGATCTGTGTCAGTAAAGTGGACAGTGATGTAGGCAGGGAAGTTGATGAGGTTCTGATCGACACCCCAGGTCTATTGATGTTGGAGGACAGCCATTTCCTCAGTGTGGATGAAGGAGAGGAGGAAGTGAACGACGACGACGACCTCGACGACATCATCCTCGACAGCAGCTTCATGATGCTAGAATCGAAGCGTCCCGGAGAGTTCGGTGTCGATGTCTGCCCGCGATCCAGTCTGGACATCCACCTGACGAGAGAGCTGAGGGTGGCGTGGGAAGGCGTGGGTGCAGGGATCAGCGCTCCGCTAGTCCCCGAGCTCTCCGACGGACGTTCTTTAACGCCCATCAGCCTCTTGATTGTGGACATCACATCGAACAACGGCTTCTTAGCAGTTTTATATGTTGGAGCGGTGGTCTCTGAAGGCCCCTGCAGCAGCATGATCATCTTCCTGATACGAGACTCTGCCGTCTCTGCGGAAGCCGTCGAGGACCCTGTGTCTCCACCCTGTGAAGCGAAGTCGTTCCCTGGGAAATAACGCAGGAACGGAGAGAACATTTTGCTCAGGTACAGAGAGGACGCTTCAGCCGCCCCCGTGCCGTACTCTGACCCGGCTGAAGATCGGCCGCGGCTCTGGATCAGCCCGCCGAGGATCGACGACAGCCTGGCAGCCGTCGCTGAGGAGTCCTTGATGGCGAATGAGGCGGGCTGCCGCTGCCTCTCCATCCCCGCGTAACCCTGGAAGCCTGTGGAAGAGTAGTCGTTTTGTCACAGGTCATACGAAACGGAAGAGACAACTGTGGCTAGTTAGGTAACCGCCTTCAAACACATTTGAATACAATGACGGATTGAGTTTCCTTTTCAGTTGTAGTGACTGACCCAAGGCTGATCCGCCCGCCCCATTTGATGATAATATTGCGCAAGGAGAAACTGTAAACACTTTCCAGGCACAAACCGATCATTAGCCCGCCATTGGCTGGGGGGGGGGCGAAAAACGCCCCCCTCAGGGATTTTCACAATAGCTCACAAACAAACATGCGCTATCAACGCCAAAACGTCGGGTACCTTATCCTACGATTCAATTTGGCGTCTTCCAAATGCATATTTTGAAAAAAAAAATCGTCCGGAAATTTTTCGAGCTAATAATCGAATTAGTGACGTTCCACTACAACACATGTGTTTCAAATTGGGACTGGGCTGCACCCTCATGGGTGCCCATCAATATCTTCCCGATTGTCTGGGCTGGGTCTGCATTTTTCGACTTTGCATGGGTACTAACTGGTGGGCATAGGGTATCTTGACAATTTTTTTTAGTCATGTCAATTGCCCGCTATTTTTTACTTGACAGGCCAGATTGTTAACGCAGGTAAATATGTTATAAATGATAAAGGACACTTAAACAATAAATTTGGGCAATTACATATGAGAACAATAAATCATGGTAATTACCTTACAGTGGTGAAGATTGAAAATCCAAAATCCCTAAATCATGTCCGATCCCGAAGTCTGATCCAGTAAAATGACAATGTTGAACCGAAAAGTGTTCGATGAGTTCAAAAAGCCACAGCATACATACAAGGTGGCAGTGAATATGTATTATTTATCGTTGATAGCATGGCAAGTCCAATCTGTTAAGAATAAATGGTCGCAATTTTGTGAAAATAATTATCTGCTTAATATGAGTGGGCCCGGACCGGGCATGGGTATCAAATATTGAGAATTTGATGGGTGGTCTGGGTCTGGGCCTTGGTGTTCATCCGAGGGCTTTCGGCCTGGGCTGGGCCTTGGGGTTTAAGGGGCACCCATGAAACAACTCTTGCTACAACCACTTTGGCGCCAAAATATTCGCTAAAGCTCTACAGGCCTGTAAAATAGACCATTCCTTAAGCAAAAATGCAAATTCAAAAACGTCAAAAAGATAGGATAATTGCAGGGTTAGAAAAAAATGGCTATCTCGGATTTTTTGAAAAAAAAAATTTTTGGATTTGGGAAAAGGCAACTGCCTTAAAAAAAACAAAAAATCAGTTTTTTTGGAAAAAATGTCCAACAAAATTCAACAATTTTTAATTTTCAAAAACCGAAGATATGTAAGAGAGCCAACATATGTACATTCCCAAACCAAAATTTTCAAAACGCATAATCTCTATTTTTGAATCACTGATTGCTTTTCCCAGTATGATTACGTCATGACGTGTACTTTTTTGAAAGTAGTTTTTTGGGGGCTTTATTTCGACAGATACATACAAATAATGGGTACCACTGGTGTTGCTTGAGACAAACTGGATGATATTAAGTAGCATTTTTATTTACATTTACTATTTTTCCAAATTTGACCTCTATATGACCGTGACCGTTAGACCCTATATCCGGGTCAGATCTGAAAATAACTTGCTATAATCGAGTTATTTGTGTAATATAACCCATAAAACATGTGTCGCATGATCTCTTGCAAAATTAGTGACCTGATTTGACCTGACCTTGACCTTGACCTTGCTGACATTTTCACTTTTGCTTATACGAAAGATGCACTATACATTGAAAAGCACTTTGTGCGATTTTCGTCTCAATCTACGGCTTTGGATGGGAAGTATGGCTAAAAAACTAAAATAATTACCATTTGACCTTTGACCTGACTGTGACGTGACATATGACCTTATTTATCAAATTTCGAGTACGCTTTAGAGTGATCTCGTTGAGAGCTTTTGATTGCCCTCTTGCGCGTCTCGCTGCGATAATTGGTTCGGGAGATAAGGTGGGGGGGGGGGCGTTTTTCGCCCCCCCCCGCCAATGGCGTTCGGCTGAGACCCCAGCCAATGCCGGGTTAGCATACATGCACCCATGAGCACCAATATGCTTCTTTTCTTTGCTTCACTGATTTAAAAGAACTCCAGATATGCGTTGCTGCTATACATATCAAATGAAGCGCACTGTTTCTCTTTAATTCATAGAAAGCATTTTTTTATTGAAGTAAGCGCTTTGCCTTCCGCTTGAAGATTGTATTTCCAATACTATAGTATTTAGATATTTAACTATTTAAGGATGCAATACTAATTTCGGTAGCATATGCTGTTTGTTGACGACGCAAGTAAACGATTACATTTAAAACAAAATCGTTATTCGTAAGACGCTAGCAATTTGCTGAATAATGATATATTGCCGGTACCATTTTTTAAGTGGGTTATGTTCCGCTCACAATAACCATTGAGTATGAAAAATGGTCGGTTTCGATAGTTTAATCAAATTAATATTTTTCCCACGCTACCGTACCGTCTATCCGTATCCGTACCGTCTATTCGTTTGCAGGAGGTCCACGGTATTTACACGACAGTATAATTCCACTTACCTCGGATGGTTTTGCCAAGCCGACGGTAACCCAGTGAATCACTGAGCTCTTTTGCCTTTGCATACGATCTCGGCCATTTTCCGTCCACTGTAGAAGGCAGTGCACATGCCAGTACCAGAGTAAGAGCGATACAGCCGACCGGGAGCTGAACACCACTGAAACAAACATGTTCACGTGCATGTCATCACAATCCAGAAAACGCATCTGTAGCAATGACACATTGGATGATTTTATCTTATCATCATTTTATTATTGCGTCACATTTTTATTTAATATTGCAATGTGTTAACTTTAATCATGCACATTATCTGAATAAGCTTTTAGCCATTTGGTGAATTGCTCAGTCATTATTTATGAAAGCTTCTGACAGTTGATATGCAAATGTGTGGTAGGTACTAGGTTATATACCTACGTCCTACGTATATACCTAAATTAAAGTAATGATGATGCTATCTGATACTTCATCATAATTCATAATGAAGGTAATTGAAATAGTCATTAATCACCAATAATTCATTTGGTCATTTGGTAATTTGCGCAGTCATTATTTCTGAAAGCTTCTTACATATTATATGTAAATGTGTGGTACTCTCTCGCCACTTACCTCATGTTGGCGAGTGAGGGCGAACTTGCTGTTCTGGACACGGTGCTCTCTGCACTGTGTAGTCAGGTCAAGCCGGACCGGCTATATACCGGCTGATCGAGGCACAGCCGCTGAGCTCAGCAGTGGCAGTCTCAGCCCCGCATCGGGCACAGGTGGCGGCCCGGCCCGCAGTACAGCGCCCTGCGGTCACCACAGTGCGGTCACCCACCCCTGTCAGCAGAGCGGCAAGGAAAATGGCTCAACTCGCGAGCTGTGAAATAGCGGAAGCGTTTGAATTCGTGGCACGATAGTATTACACAGAAGGTATCGAAAGCCTTCGGGAAGGCAAGTACCAGGAGCTGTTTCAATGGGGTGGGGGACAATTTTGTAAGGTACCAATATTTTTGGTTCATAAAAACAAAGATAATTTTTCCCAAAGCGACATGAGGCGAAACATTAGCCTATGCCGTGCAGGTGCTGGGGCAGAATTCATGTTTAAACGTGTTGGAGGGGAGGGGGGGGTAGATTCTGCCCCCTCCCGCGAGATCTCAACAACTGCTCGTTGGATATCATTTCGATGGGAGAAACGCCATTTGATTCGTGACGACAAGATATTCCTTTTTCAACTCAACAATTTCGTTTCCGTTCGAGTCAGAGGGTAAACAATACGAAAATCTATGTTTTTTTAAAGGTCATTGTGGTCAAGTGGTTTGACCAGTTTTCATGCAAGAAACGTTTTTGAGCTTAAAATGTGATGGTCTTTAATATATCAAAAGACATCTATACCAACATGAAAATCATAGGCGTATTCAGAGAATGTAAAATGGGAGGGATCTTCTGATAACAAATATGTGCTGTTCATGATTCTTTGGAACGATATGAACGTGACATGTGTGCATTATTTGCTGTAATTTGTTAAATGTAATATATTGCGCATAGGCGTATCCAGGAAAACAACGTGGGAGCACCATGCACATAACGTTTTTACGAGGGGTGCGAAGCGCTCGCTCGTCTTTACGTGGTATATGATAAAAATATGATTATGAGCGACCCGACCCAACCCGACCCAACCCAGCCCGACTCCGGTGGCGACGGCTTTTGAGTTAAGCTCATATCTTTCAAACCACACGTCCGATTGACAAATGTCTTCTTTTGCTGAGTAGCCCAATCCAATCAATCCTATAATTTTTGTACCCAGTGCCGACTCATGTGGGTGTTACTCCACTTGCGCGCTGGTGCGGCGTGCTTGCACGTGTAGGGTTGTTTGAAAGGTGTTTTTTTTTTCTCTCGCAAAAAATGCCGCAACGGCTGGGCTGGATTGTGTTCTGATGTTCGGTGTGTGGTTAAGGTGAACCACTCTGGCTCGCCTGCTTTCCACTAGTTCAGGGGTGGGGTGGCTCTGCACGTGCGCACGTGCACACCCCTATTCTATATCTCAGGAACGGCTGAACCGATTGTGTTACAATTTGGTGTGTGGTTAGGGACTTCTCATACGCCACTTTTCAACAAATCAGGGATGGGTGTCTAGGCACGTGCGCACTTTTTTGTATCGCAGAAACCACTTGCCCGATTGAGTTGAAATTCACCATACATTTACTTCGCGCTCGCTCGTTCATCGCCAGCTACGGTGCTTTACTGGTATCATCATGCTAATTTGAATGTGGATCTGATTTGAGTGATCAAAGCCTCCCATTTTGTTTGTACCTGAATGTGCCTATGCCCCAAAAATATGTGGAATCCCAGTATGTATGGTGTATATTGCAGTGAAAACGTTTCTGACTCATTTATTTACCGCAAGGCGCAAACTATGATGTAAGTATGCGCCACACAACCGCAATCTTAACACTGTCCCCAAAACAGAAGCCAGGCACTTCCTCTGCTAAGTCGATTTTATTTCTCAAATTTTGACACAACACGTGTAACTCAATTATGGGAAAAGTTTGAAAATTTCAGGACGCTAAGCCCAACGGTTTGGGAGTGGCAAGCACACAACCACTGGGGGGAATCTGCCCCCCGCACACACACACACACACTGACACACATACACACACACACACACACACACACCACCCAGCGCGGAATCGAGAATAGGGTTAAAACTTAAAACATGAAGCGACACTTCTTTAAAGTTATATTTGAAGCCGAGTGAGGTTGTTTGATGAAGCAGCCTTTGGCGGTATGCATGTGTGCTGCGGCACAGTATTTCATTGTAGCCGTTACATACATACCGTTCCGCAATGCACAGGCGAATGTTTGCACAGGCGAAATGCCTTTCACGATTTCAACAAACCCGTCAACATTTCTCACTTTGTAAACGTGTGCATATAACACGTAATTATTTTTAATTCAAGTTAATATAAAAGAAAACATAATCCTTCACTTTATTTTACATCGAAATAATTAAATACTAATCGTTCATTACCAAATGCCGGGATATCAAAATACATTGGCCCGAGAGGTGTGGTATTAAGTGGTGTAAGAAAAATGACCACGGACATATTTCTTACATCAGAGCGCGTGAAAACAGTGTGTGTGATACAAATTTGACTGGAATTCTGAAAGCTTTGTTGACTTCGCTTCCAAGGCTTCTTCAATTTTATCGAATTCAAAGCCTGAGTAACAATTTTACAAGTAGTCTCTGGTAATGACATAGCTACGATTATAAAAAAGCATGAAATGACTTACGCGGCATATGGTAAAAAATCATACCACACTCGGCCGGCATGAATTTTAAAGACCTCTGTGCTTTTTTTATTTTTGACCTCGGCCTTCGGCCTCGTTCAAAAATCAAGAAAGCATCTCGGCATTGCAAATGTATTTACACCAGCCTCATGTGGTATTATATAATACCGCTTTACAATGGACAAGTTGCAGGTTACCTAACCCCCTGTTTTTATGTATTTGATTGAACGCAATTTATTTTAAATATTTGATAGATAGTCAATTTAATATAAATTCCCCTGAATTATTCAGGGATTTTTAAATAATTAAGTATATTTACGTAATTAACCATTCTGCTCTCTGATTGGTCGTTGACGCAATTTAGCAATAGTTCAGGCGCAATGATACCTGAGGTAGTTTTAGCAGTTCGGTGGACACATTGAAATTTGTTGAAATAGAGGTTCAACGCAAAATTCGCATCACGTTAATTGCGTCGAAAAATTCAAAGCACGTATATGCGCATTCAAGGAGATATCGCCTTCATTTGAAATCATGCAACTTTACTGAAACAAACACAAAACTTAAAATTGTGGATTCTACCTTGTGACCAAATCAAAATAATCCTAACGGCAGCTCAAAGGCATTTTAACGGATTGCTACAGCCAAACGGATCCTAAGATGATCTAGATCTCTCCATAACAAGCTCTGATTCGACAGACACTATTCAAGACACAATTGAGGCACCGGTCGCATTTTGCAAGGTAGTTTGGGGCAGTGTTTCAGTGGGCAGCAGGCTGGATTTGAGCCCACTTAACAGCTTTCTGCTGGAGCTAACCTAAAAACGAGTTATGGTGTTTAAGAAGACTCCAGACCAGGAAGCAACTAAAGACAGCCCATGGGGAACTGCAGTTGCGGACCATTCCCTGCCGGCAGGTAGCTGTAAGCAGCTTGGTGAGTTGACGGTGGAGGCCTTGCCTGTGCCTCAGCGAAACGGAGCTATCTCCGAAACAGTGCTCAGAGTATCAAGATGACGTTTTGTGCTGTGGACATACACATCATAAATTTCCATGAATTTCTGAGTAGTTGGCTGTGAACAGCAAGTCATAGGAAAGGTTTAACCATTTATATTCTGCACGGAAATTTTGAAATAACATGCTTCTCCATAGGGGTGCGCAATATTATTGCCTAATGCGTCACTACATCAAATGCTTTATAAAAATAAACTTTTTACAGGCAAATATCTCTTCTGAATACATTGCTCTGTATGCAAAATGATGGCATTCACGTTGATCAGCACATTTTTCTTATTATTTTGCACATATTCACCAAACAACCTGCAACTTGTCCATTGCCTTTCGTCATCAAACTTCTAAACCTTCTTCAAATGCTTGATTCGTAAGACTGCCCAATTTGCGCCTCTTTTAGCTCGATTTTAGCCATACTTTGAGTAAACCCTTGCAAATGGTCAATAAAGGCAATAAAGGCAATAAAGGCAATAAAGGCAATAAAGGCAATATACTAGAGGATTCATCATTGTGACATGAGCGAATCTGTTATTGTATTTTGTATTTCGTGTGTCTTTCAAAAACATTTGTGAATATTTAGACCTGATGATGATAGTGATATCGAAAGCTTGTCCTTTTTAAATTAAATAATTCGGTTTGACTCCAAAATATATATTTCGGCATGTTATTGATAATTTTTACACAGTTTCTGAAATTATGTCCATCATGCCAGCCATCCGAATCATAAATAAAGGCAATCATGCCTTAATCGCGCCATTTCCTTGCCCTATTTCCCTTTCCCTCCCTTTTCCTTGATTTGCGCTCTGCTTTTGAATGGTGACCGTACATTTTTTTATTTTAAAATCGGGGTTCACAAAAATGCCGTCACAAGTAAAGTTTTGAAGAAAGATTCAACTGTAAGAAGTCAAATAACACATGATAGACTTGTCACTTGGCTGTCATTTTGTTATCTTCTGTTTTGCATTTTTGGAACATGCAGACTTTTTATAAAATAAAAAATGTTTCAACTGCCCGCAAAAAACATGCGTGATAGCTACTTATACAATAAATATGTGTTCCAAGTTTGAAATCGCTACCGTCAAAAATGATTGGGCTATTTGCCTTTGAAAGATAAAATAGGTTACTTTTAGCGAAATTTCAATGCATTTCCCACCGCATTCAGTATGTATCTTTTTCATTTCAATTTGCATAGAACAAACTATGTCTTAAGGTCATTTTGTTTCCTTCTAGACGAAAACATGACAATAAACACAATGATAGGTGACAATTATTATCATACGTCTCGGTATGTTCTTAGAATTAGCGCGAGTGTGTGGTATTAAGCATTACTGAACGATGCTGGTATGTAGATGTTTGTGATCGAGGCGTTTTTGAAATACTGCACGAGCGAAGCATGCAGTAATTTTGGAAAAACGCCGAGATCACAAATATCTACATACGCAGGCAGAAAGTTTTAGTAAGTTTCTTTTTTAAACCATTAAAATGGGGGTTTCCGGCCAGTGCGGTATGCCAGTGCATAATGCGGAAAATACCACACTCCACGCGCTAATGCTTTTTACATTGCTCGGCATATGGTAAAAGTTTTTCAGCTCTCAGAAAAGGTCAAAGCATTCGGCCCGCCGAGCATTTACACTTTACCAAGCCTTGCTTACGCAGTTTTCAAAACGGAGGTAGACATATTATAAAATAAATACCACTCTTAGGCCGATATACCGGGTGGGCCAGAAATAAGAACCTTCAGATTTTGTTCTATAAAATATGTTTTTCACTACAGGTTCATAAACGAGGTTTCATTTTAATCCCAACGTGATGGCAAAACAGAAAAAACGCCTCCGGGGCAGCTCTCAAATCCTTCACAGAAGGTGTTCTATATGGTCACCGCGGCGCCGCTTCACCAGCGGCAGGCGCACTTCCTTCAGGTGGAGGATGGCGTTGTCCACCATGTCCCTGGGGATACGCGCCACCGCTTGGACAATAGCGGCCTTGAGCTCTTCCGTCGTCTTTGGTTTTCCTGCATATATTCTGGCTCCACAGCCAGAGGGTGACGGCATGGCTGACAATGGGGCACGGCGGAGGGACCATCGGCCCATTTTTCTTCGAGAACGAAAACGCCGTGGTGGTGACAATCAACTCTGCGGGTTATATCCAGACTGCACCTGACTTGTACACGATTCAACTCTAATTGAGTCGCGACTCATGAATCAAACAGTTTTTCCGACCCAAACTGATTGAGTCACTCACAATTTAACCCGCGCCCTGGTGGCCCTTCGAGACAACTTCGCCATGGTGGGGGGTCAAAATGACCCCCTCTAACTCGAAAACGAGAAGAGATAGAAAGACGCAGAAAAAACGTTTGAAATCTCTCAACATGTACAATGTACATTCGAAGTTACGGAGACCATTTTTAGCTAAGGTCAATATTGAGGTCGCCAAAGGTCATCAAAGGTGAAATTTCACAGTTTTTGGACTTCGCTTCGAACAACCGCCATATATCTCGTGAACTATGAGAGCTAAGAACAAAAGGAAAAAATCGGAAAATTGAGAATGAAATTGCACCGGATGATCTCAAAATTGCGCTCAGATTAAAAGTTTAGGCTCCAGAGGCCATTGAAGGTCAAAAATGCAGTTTTTAATAAAGTTTGTTTTGCTGAATAACTTGTTATCTAACAATGATAAAACAATTATTTTAACACCATCGTGTTTTTCTGGTCGAGGCGCATTCAAAAATACACTTGGTGACCTGGAAAGGTCAATTTCACAATTTGACCTCAAGTCAAGGTCATTTCGTGACCCGGGTAGGTCATGTTACATATCGGACGATGAGGCCAGACGAGACGAACATAGTGGTGTCAACTGCTCGTCTCTATCTCTGTTTTATCAAAAGTTATTAGCAAATCATTGCTGATGACCTCAGATGATCTCAGATGACCTTGTATAAATCACTGAGCAACTATTGCACCTTGATCATCTATAATGAGCTAAAATAACATGATTATGAAATAATTAGCCTGATCAAATGCAAGTTTTCTTAATAGGAATCATTTGATTATTTTCCCATTCACTTATAATGGGGAGGCTAGAATTTGGACCTGACCTTAGGTCACCGATGAAAAAATCCGAGATACATCGATTGTAGGTACTTATGATCTTATGAAATCCTGCAAGTTTCAAATCTTTCGGACAAAAACTGTGGCTTGGCACGATCACAAACATTTTGGAAGACAAGGTCACTTAACCTGATGACCTGGTGACCTGGTGACCTGGTGACCTGGTGACCTGGTGACCTGGTGACCTGGTGACCTGATCTCGGATGACCTGAAGTCAATTTTTTGACAAAGTGTGAGAAATTGATGTTCAAACAGCTGTGCAAAATTTGGCGGCGTTGCACGCCGCTGTTTCCCCGGTATTCCGGAAAAACGTCAGAGGGGTCAAAATGACCTCCACCAGGGCGAGGGTTAAGGACTTGGCTTTGAGTTGTGATTGAATCGATGAGCTCAGGTAGAAACCATGATTGAATCGACTACAAATATTTAGAGAGCTGACTGAGTCGGGTTCGCGACTCAATCAACACGCATTTTAAGTTCAAAAGCAGCCTTCAAAACTTCAAGTTTTCAACCAAGTGGTAATATCCATCAACAATTTCAACATATGAATACAGGATGCAGTCTGCAGAACAATATTAAACCACTTCTCAGTTCTAAGTTGCAAATGTAGTCATAGCTTGAGTTGTGATTGAGTCGTTATATGATTCAAAATGATTGAGTCGGGACTGATCATGGCTCAAGGTCATTTTGAATCGATTGAGTCGAAAACACCGACCGGCTCAAAGTCTTTGATTGAATCGAATGCATAACTTTGAATATCTGGTTGAGTCGTGATTGAATCAACTGACGTGGATTTTGAGTCATGATTGCATCGTTCGAAAAATGATGAATCGTATACAAGTCTGGACTGCTCTGGAATCCTTTTGGAAGGAACTGGGAAGAAGGTCACCTAATATAAACGATAGTGGTTCCAACAGGACGGCGCCACCCCGCACACCGCCTGCCAGTCCCTGTATTGGGTGCGAGACCACTTCCCCGGGCCCGACCGGCACATCTGCCTAAAGTCGACCGTCGAGTGGGCTCCTTACTCTGCCGACCTAAGTCCCCTGGACTTTTTCCTTTGGGGACACTTCAAAGACCGCGTATTGCGGGAAAACCAAAGACGACGAAAGAGCTCAAGACTGCTATTGTCCAAGCGGTGGCGCGTATCCCCAGGGAAATGGTGGACAACGCCATCCTCCACCTGAAGGAAGTGCGCCTGCCGCTGGTGAAGCGGCGCCACGGTGCCCACATAGAACACCTGCTGTGAAGGATGGGAGAGCAGTTCCGGAGGCGTTGGATGCTTTTTGTTTTCTGTTTTGTCATCACGTTGGTATTAAAATGGCACCTCATTTATGAACCTATAGTGAAAAATATATATTTTATAGAACACAATCTGAATGTACTTATTTCTGGCCCACCCGGTAATTTATTTCGGACCTGAGTCGTTGTAGGATTTTCCACATTCCAGGGGCGGATCCAGGGGGGAGGGGGGCAAATCCGACCATGCCCCCCCAAGCGAAAAAGGGTTTGGCCAACATTTACTCCCCCCAAAGGATATCAGTGAATACCCACATTATTCAATACGGACTGATTTGGTACTATTTGGTATTAACAAGGTGAGTCTGGAACTCGAGGAAAGATAACAATTTATCGTTAAAATAGCTTTGAAGCAGTCAAAATCCAGCTATTCACAATAAAAAATGAAAATTCGCGCCACTTTTCGGGCGGCATCACACAATTTTCTCGCTAATTGCTTTAGCACAAACTAGGAAAATGGAGAAATAATTTAATTAAGTGTCTGGCAGAGGCTCTCCTTGAATTAATTCGCTGGCCCAGGGTCACTTTCATACAATGATTAACCCTCGCCTACCTTTCCCACCTTCGCCGTAACGAGGGGGGGCTGACCAGGATTCCCTAATTAACTTCAAACCAAACATCCAATAGAGCAACGCGGTAAAGAACCAGCATGTTAATGTCATGTAGGAATCTAACGATATGCAAATTTTAGGTTTCAGGTCATTGGGTGAACTTCCAGTTCAAGTGAATGACCTCGACTCGATCACGTCAAGAATAGCGGTTTTTCTCCGTCGGAAAACCTCAAAATGAGAAATTGATAAATGTAAATAAAAAGCATGGCATGTATCATGTATCCATGTGAAACAGGAAGAACTATGACGTACAAATACATGCCTAGGTACGCATGTCTGTTAAGAGGAACGGATGCTGGATTTGTCAGGAATGGCCGAATCCGAATCAAAATTTTCACATAGTCTATTTCAGCCCAGGCGCCAATTTCTGTCCATATAGTCTGTTAACAAAAAATCAAAACTTATGGTTGTCATTGACTCGTAATTAAGATCTGCTCGGCAAACCCATCCCTGCAGTAGAGGCTACCGTGACGAAGGTTGTGACCTCAACAGCACGTGACAATTAAGCTCCGCCCCCTGTGGGCGAGACTGCGGCCTCTGACCGGTCAGCTGGACGCTCGGGGCGGGCACGGCGGCAGGGCTCGTCAAGCGCAGGATCCCCTTCCCGGCTGAAGCCACAAGGCGCGAGATGCTACAGCCCAGCCAGCAGCACAAGACCCAGCCTCAGTACTTGGTGGACAATTTTATCTGCGACTGGGGCCATGAAGTGGTCTGCCTGTCCTCCGGTATCGAGCAGATGTGGGGTCCTGGGGGACGTCATGAAATGGCACGTGCGCTCCATGGTCTGCGGCGATTCACCTGCACCGACCTCCAGGCCCGGCTGAAAGAGGCGAGGCGCTGCGCAACGTGCAAGGTCTGGGTTGCTGTAGTCCGCCGGGCCAGAGCGTTCAAGGCACAGTACTGGACGACGGACAACATCCCAAGCAAAGTAGAACCCGTCATCATGAACGCTGGCGACGCCGACGATGGGGACTTTGGCCTGTACATTACAACTTTGATGACGACGCAGAAGCGATGTGATTGAAATGCACAAGGAATGGATACAACTATCGCTCATGCTCTCTCTCTCTCTCTCTCTCTCTCTCTCTCTCTCTCTCTCTCTCTCTCTCTCTCTCTCTTCTCTCTCTCTCTCTCTCTCTCTCCTCTCTCTCATTCATTCTCTCTCTCTCGTCCTCTCTCTCTCCTCTCTCTCTCTCTCTCGCTCTCGCTCTGCTCTCGCTCTCGCTCTCGCTTTCGCTCTCGCTCTCGCTCTTTGTATTGTGTTTATCTCTATAATATTGTGTTCCGACTCTTGGAAAAAGTCAACGCAAACTCTGCGCTGCGGTGCTGCCTGTTTTCTGGGACCGCTTTAGGCACAAACACCGACTCCTTGCTCGCCAGTTCTTTCCCTTCCCTAGGCCCCGGTGACCCTCCCGGTGGTTGGCCTTTTGTCATACACATATACGTCAGAGAGTCAGGCCAATTTCATAAACAAATATGCAACATAAACGTAACTTGGCATGTTGCGGCTGCGCTTAAAACTCCCGGGACGGGCAGACAGAGGTGTGGCGCGGCACAGCCTAACAGTACAGAAGGCGTTAAGCGGCACAGTCTAACACTCCAGTGTAACTGGACCACTCCTTACGCTCTAACCAGCCAGGGGATAGCGATAATTTTGCCGGCAACTGTACTATTGGTTCCAAAATAAGCGTCCCGCTGCGTTTGCCGGCACAGCAGTTAAAAGGAATATGCCGTCTTGAAAAAAGTATGTGGAATAATGGAGATGAGTGCCACACATCTGGGCACTAATCTCCATCATTGCACATAATTTTCCCAAGGCGGTATATTCCCTTCAACTGCTGTGTCCTCCATCTCAGCGGGACGCTTATTTTGGAACCAATAGTACATACTACATGTTGTCATTACTACTTATTAGCTCTACCACGGCCGCTGCGCTGAGCCGGCGCAGCTGCCGTTTCACGAAGTGGTCTGCGCGCTCGGTCGGATTCTGAGGCAAGATGCTGAGTAGAGTTGTTTTCATGATTGTTTTCATGACCTGGATGCGAAATAGCTCCACTGGAAGGAATGCCTGCGTTGTACGTTTGCGTTAAATTCGCAGCAGAACAATGCAAATGTATGACTGACTTACAAGTCAGCATCTGCTGCAGCAGCGAGTTGAAAAGGCATGTGCTGTGTGAAACGTTCCCAGAGACCAACCGGCTTGCGTAAGTTCCTAATTTTTGTGTAAATTTGGAACGCAATAATGTACAGTTGGTTTCCCTAATTAAAATTACAGTTAAATAAAATAAAGCTTAATGAAAATATGAAGGTGTTATAAAAGTATGAAACATTAAAACTCCCAAAACTGTCAGCTCAATTTACTGAAGGATGCATGCTCAAAGTCCGCCCCTGTAGCTCAGTGGGAGAGCGCTGGGCTTCTGACCTATCCCGGAAGTGGCAGCCCGGGTTCGAGTCTCTTCGGCACTCGCTATTTGCTCCTGACTGGGATGGCCTGCGGCCAGTGGCAGCGGTCGCGCTGAAGGTCAGGTGACGTCAGTGAGCGGGGCGGACCGTGTTCTGGTTACAGGTATGTAGGGCACGTAAAACTTTCGTCTAAATTATGCCGTCCTACAGGAATTGTACGATCGGGTGGTGAGGTCAGGGCCTGCGCAACAAGCTCTGCTTACTGTGGGTCCTGACCTCGGAAATCCATCCATACAAAACGTTCGGACTAAATTAAAAAAGATGATTAAAGCAACACAAAGGAACTACATGGACTTTCGCGTGAATAGGAGCGTGAAAAGGAACCGAAGAACAATTATTGTCCATTCCATGTTACTTCTGCCATTCTGGCCAAAATAATGGCAGCTGTCAGTCTATCAGTCTTATTAATACCATGTTACGAGTTTACAACAACATAACAGTCCAATTGCTTAATGCATTTATTGTTTAAAACACTTGTCATTCGGTATTGTCAACCTAATCTTCAAGCAGTCTTTGACCAAACGATGTGTTCCTTCACCCTCCTTGGCGGTCTCCTAACACTCGCAGAAGGTGGCTACAGCAATCGAGACCTTTTCTCGGGATAGCTCAAAGTTCCTATGCAGTATATGCAGTTTTATACATCGCTTACAATCGCCGTGTTTCGTAATAAGGAGGCTACAGTAATACCGATAAGGAGATCCTCAGATGCAGAAGTTACATTTAAAGCGTGGAATGAACACACTAACTTCCTCTGATAAAAACCCTCCCACACAACCGAAGCCGATGGTTATACATTGTGTGAGGTCCAAATGCCCCAGCTCAGCTCATTAGGTTCAGGCAGCAACATTCATTTAGTCATCCACTACAAACAATCCTGACAGCGCCGGCCATCCGCCAATGCAATGAAGTGCGAAAATGATGCATAAGTACGACTCTTCGCAGCGCATACAGTATAATATAACACATGTGTTGACATTTGTTCTGGAGACAGGAGAGTTAAAATAGGAGGCTTGACCGGACGCATACTGGATGTTTATAATCTGTTTAATGCTAATACTTTGCTTTTGTCTCAAATTACACTCAAACTAACAAGACCTTGTAACGAACGATATTCTGTCTTCTAAAAAGACAATCGCGAAAGAATGCGA
>VOPJ01000858.1:0-51069 GCA_014673585.1 Semibalanus balanoides
TGACTTTCTCCTCTATGCCCGCTGCACTGTAAACAGCACTCCAGTCTGCACGCAGAAAGTCCAAACTCACGGCATCCCAGTTCACTTTGCGCCAGGGGCGCGCATTAAACGGGGCGGGACGACGACCCGATAACCGGCCAGACGCACCAGTTTGGGCCACTGGTCGCCCCTGATTTGGATGTCACTGCGCTATAGCGGCATCGTTGGCTTGGTCGTCGCAGAGGTAGCCGTAAACCGTGTATGCCAGTGCGTTGTGTATAGATGTATTCTGTTGGGTTAGCAGAACTTTGGCCGTGTTTAGGTGTGCAATGCTGGTTAGATAGCGTGGTTACTGCCGGATTCGCTGGTGCCGCCAACACGCAATAAAATGACGTTGATCGCGTAATGACGCTCTTTACTAGGACGTGTATGGGCGGTTGTATAATGTACGTACATTACAAGGCACATGGCCGTGTTTGGGCAGCTACCGCTAGGTAGGTAGGCTCTGGTTTGTGAAGGGGGAGATGAGCGAATGCGTACGATAAATGAGGATATGTCTACGATTTCATTTACAGTTAGCGTAACGCATAAATTGTGTGTTTAAGCTAAGAAAATGTCCCATTTAGCACTCAAGGTCGTAATTGATAACCTTGATACACTTAGAATCTTTACATTATTTGAGAAAGTGAATGTAAAATGCAGTACGCATCCTGTAATCACGACTGATCTTAACATATCAGACATCTTAGACATAAAGACATAAAAGACATAAAAGAAGAGTGCAACAAAGAGCCTCCAGGGCCCATACGAGGTTGCACATATCCCCCCCCCAACCCAAACAGTCTCACCCTCAAAGTCCACCCCACCTACCTAAAACAAGGTCTTAAATCCCACGAGTACTTATGAACTAATTCCCTTCTCTGTATAGTATTTATCTAATCTAATTTGAAGGAGGCAAGTGACACTGCAGTAGCCAACATCCCCCTGGTAGGCTTTATTCAATGTCCTACCACCCTTCTGCTGAAAATAGACTGACGTAGCCTAGTTCTCTTTGTTTCATTTTACGAGTTTATGCTGAATGACCTCTACTAACGATTTTTCCCTTAATGAATTCAAACATTCCCTTTTAAAATATCCAGAAGCTGGACATTCACAAATTTGAATACTTCAATAAGATCTCCTCTTAGCCTTTATAATCTAGGTGAAACATACCCAATTTCTTTAATCTTTCTTCATAAGCATACTATAAAGACAATTTTTACCATTTTTGTTGCCCTTTTCTTGAACTCTTTCTAATCAACCAACAATCTCTCATAATGTTTGAAGACCAGGCTTGCACGCAATACTCTAGATGTGGTCTAACATAGCACATACAGTTTTGTTATTACCTCTTTCACGTGTTTGTAGGTAACATTTCTAGTTAATAAGCCCCAGCATTCATAAGCGTTTTTTTCCTAGGATTCTACGACCTGATCCGACGATGATAGGTCTGCTGTTACCACGACCCCTAAATCTCTTTCCTTTTCCAATCTGCTCTAGTTCTGCCCACCCATTTCATACTCGTGCTTACTGCTAACTCGTCCCAGCGTGCATTGATCTACATTTTACTCAAATTGAAATTTCATCTGCATGCTTCAGACCACTCAACTAGCTTGTCGCAGGTCAGCTTGAAAAAACATCTGATCATGTCTTTCCTCTAATAATTCCTGACAACTTTTAGATCATCTGCAAATTTCAATACTTTGCTTGTCTAAACCCTTCTCAATTGTATTTCACATATATTCATAAACAGCAACGGGCCCAGGACTGAAGGCCCTGGGAACTCCACTGAGAACTCCTTCCATTGTGATTTGCGCCCATTTAATATAACCCTTTGCTTGGCGTCCTGATAAGCACGACTCTATCCCAATCAAGAATCTTTGCCACCGATTCCATGAATTTTTAAGCTGCATCCCTATCTTTTTAGGGAGGACTTTGTCAAAGCTTTACTGAAGATCATAAAATATACATCTAGCTGATTTCCGCTGATCAAAGCTCTCTGTTACAACATCCAAGGTAGAAAGTCCAGAAGATTAGTTAAACAAGATTACATAACATCTTATGAAATATAAGCATGCGATGTATGATTTGCTACTGTATGCAATATTGCTGCCACTGATATGCAATATGCATGTTATGTAATATGTACCTACAAACCACCTTGTCTGTTTTTGCAGACAGGATCAGTGCTGGAATCCGCTATCTGACATTTATTGACAGTCGATATGTCTTATCCCACCCGATCTGCTATAGCTGACTGACCAGCTGGCTGTAGAAACATAATGACATCACCTGATATTTTGGTTCGAGGTGATAAAAGCGCCCTTCAGTTTGTTAGGTGCACGTCGCTGCCATAAATCACGTCAGGTTTGCATTTCTTGGGAATATCCACTGGCCTCCGTCTGTGAGTGATTTACGACCATGGGTGTTTTGTTGTTTACGGCTGCCGAGATGGTTAAATTTTTGTAGTGAATAGTTAGTATGCCGTGATGGATGTGGGGTTGACTGGTCGGGCCACTCGCGTCGTATGGGAACGGCGACAGGTGGCAGTGTAACCCATCACCTTAACTGCCTATGTTGGCGGTCCGGAACGGTCCTGGACGCGCGGTGGTCCGACTCCCATGACTGGGTCGCAGCTGCCCGGTGATTAGTCATGTGCTGGGTGGGGGCGGAGGTGAGAATGTAGATGATCGGGGAAAGGAGGCTTAGTCTGGCTTGAGATGTGACACTGGGCGGTTGGTGCCCGACCCAATATATCGAGACTGCAACATTGCTGTTTGAGGTGCGACACTACAATTTTATATGTCATTAGATGGATTATTTCGTGTGGCTTCATTCCTCACGGAGAATGCAAAGGCAAGAAACTGAAGCCATCCGTCTATCGCCTTACCTCAGAAGCAATATAAATATTTTTAGAGGAATGTGAAAATTATTTTGAGCGGAGAGCAAACGCTAAGGACAACTCAAGCCGTAGCTCACGCTGTCGATGAGTTTCGTCTCCGGCGATCAAACGGTTTTAACCCCGATAACTAAGACCAGGATATAGTGGACCAGGACATGCAAGTATGTGATTTAAATGGTCATTGTCAACATCAGAGACCATGGAGTTGTTATATCTTGAGGCCCAAATAGCTTTCACGCCACGTAAGAGCAATGGAGTCGGCATTCATTTATATCTAAATTATTCGTAAACTTCGCTACCGATTCACGAATTATTTAAGTTCCACGCTGCTACTGCGGATAATGTGACAGAGTGATTTTCGTCCAAGGAACATGCTGCAATTATTCATGGCTGAAGTATACACAAACACATTGTATACCTATAACGTATGCAGGCCCGGATACAAGGGGGTGATGGAAGCGATAGCTCTTCTCTTGGTGGATTTTTCGAGAGCATACAAAATTATTAATAGAATAAAAGATATATACAAATACGGAACAGGAAAATGGGCCTCTAGAAATTAAAGCGGAGCCAAATACGGGAGTTTAACGCATTTCGGGGGTTAGATATAAAGGGGCTTTCGATTGAGAATTCTTTCTTACCCAATTACTAATTAACTTTAGCTATTGAGCGCCATGCGGACACAGGGCTCTGGACGGGACCGGGGGCTTTTGCCTCCTGTCTGTTACAGGGGGCGAGGGGCGGCACATCAGATTTTACCTGGGGGCGCAAAGTCTTTGTCTTTGCAAGTCTTTCCCCACGGAGTTCTTTCATCTCCCGGCGGTTGGTCTCCTATCTAGTACCAGGGGGCCTCCTATCTAGTACCAGTGACCTCCTTTCTAGTACCGGGGAGGAGGCCTCCTATCTAGTACCTGGGCCCTTCTGTCTAGTACCTGGGCCCTTCTGTCTAGTACCTGGCCCCTATCTAGTACTGGGGGTCCTTCTGTCTAGAACCGGGGCCTCCTGTCTAGCACCGGGGGCCTCCTGTCTAGTAACGGGAACGGGGTCTCCTATCTGGTACCGGGGCTTCCTGTCTAGTGTCTAGTACCGAGGGCCTCCTGTCTAACACCGGCGGCCTCCTGCCTGGTACCAAGGGACCTCCTGTTTAGTACCAGGGGCCTCTGCCCAGTAGTTTAGTATGGGGCCTCTTTTGTACCGGGGGCTCCTGTCTAACCTAGAACCTGGGGGCCTCAGCTAGTACTGGGGGGTCTCCTGTAATGCTGAGGCCATCCTGTCTAGTACCGGGTCTTTTTTTTGTGCAGGCTCCTGTCTTTTTTTAAATAAATTCAGTCGAGTGTTTTGTATGGATGACTTTCGAGGTGCAGGACCCGCGCAAAGAAGAGCTTGTTGCCCGCTGGTCTGGAACCCGAACCACCGATGCGCGCAATTCCTGATGGCCGGAGAATTTAGAGCACGAACATGAAAGTTCAATACGTGCCGACATACCTGAGACCGGTCGCCCCGCTCGCGACGTACCGTTGGCTTGGAAGTGGACGCTGCCACCGGCCGCAGGCTATCCCAGCCAGGAGCAAATAGCGAGCGCCGAAGCGACTCGAACCCAGGCTGCCACTACTGGGAATTGGGATAGGTCAGAAGACCAGCGCTCTCCCACTGAGCTACAGGGGCGGACAATAATGTCTAGTACCGGGGGACACTATTGTTCATTGGGGCGAGGTCACCGGTCTAGTTCACTTGTTCACCGGTTTATTACCGGGGGACACTTCTTATCTGCACAATGCATAAGTCAACCCCTGAGCGTCTCAGCACTTCTCGGGACTAAGTCACGATTTTTAGTCCATCCCTTAAAAAACTGGCATTTGGCTGCTTTATAAGTGTAGACTGTATTGTTTTCCTTAAGAAACTCGCTCTGTTGCCTGTATGTGGTTGTACATTCATTCATAATTTACTATAAATAGAGGGGGTCCCAGGCAGGCACGAAGCCCAGGGGGCGGCCACCCGGTCCGGAGGCCAGCTGGCCCTATTTGGCGCGCGCAGCTTGCCGAAAAGGGACGACGAGATCGCGCTAAACGCGGTGTCATGGGCTTTTTCATGTTCAGAAGACCACGCAAAGCATGCTCTTTGGATGAATTAGAGCACTTCAGTAGCCCTTTACGGGCCCTTTCCGAAAGACCAGAGGGCCCCTTGGACGTTTAAAAGAGCCCTGTGCATGTCAGCGGGGCCCCTGGTCAGGTCGGAAAGCCCTCTGAGAATGCTGGTGGGGCGACAAAGCAGTCAGCGCAATCCGACCAAAAGAGTCGCCAGTCAGATCGGAGGGGCTCCCTAAGCAAGTCAGAGGGGCCTCTGGTTAGACCGAAATAGTCCCGGACGGTCGGAAGGGCCCTTGAACATGCCGGATGAGTTCCTAGCCAGACTGGAGGGGCTCCTGGGCAGGTTGGAGGAGTCCCTGAGCCAGGGGCGTTGCAACTATTTTGGAGTTGGGGGGCGAACTTTTTGGTGGACCTGAGGTAGCAAAAATTATAGCTAAAAGAGGCGATATATCTCTGTGATCGTCACCCACTATATCGCCAACAGGATTTATCGCCATGTATCGCCACCCGTTCACCCGGTATATCGCCACCCGTTCTGGGCCCAATCTTACCAAGAGCTCCCCTTAGTCTTGCCAAATGCCGTGAATGGGCTAGTACGGCATATTGGTGCGCCGGCCTGCAAAACTTCCGGGACCAGGGATCGAACCGGGGACATTCCTATCATCGTTCTAGCTCTCCACCGACCGGGGTATTTCGACAACGAGATAGAGTGAACCAAACGCGTGGTTAAACAAGTGCGGCATTCTGAGCTCTCTATTTACGGCATGCCGTACGAGCCGCAATGTGCAATGCGCATTGACGGCACCTTGGTAAGATTCGACCCGATGCGTCAATGCCGGCGACCGCCTTGGTCCGAAATTTCGTTGGTGACCACTGACCACTGATTTGATCCATAGCCGACTCACTCTCTGCTGAACGTTAAGGGAGCAGAGCCGACAGCGTTCTTCTGTAATTACGCGTCTTGCTTAAAAACGAATGAGATACTTTGACCTACCCATGCCAAAAAGCCAAACATATTAGCTATTAACTAAGTTAAGTTAATAAATAAGTTAAAGTTAATACTAAGTTAATAAGAACTATAATTATTATTAACTCTGTTCATGAAAAGTAGCAATTGTCTCCAAAAAGCAGCTAAACATTGTGACCATGAAATAGCTCTATCAACGTTACGACGAAGAAACATATACACTATTGTATTGTTTGTATTGTATTGTATTGTATTATTGTACTATTGACAGGTGTGTTCTGTGTTTAGCAGTGTTCCCATGCTACGATAGTGAAATGTTTGATGTACAGATGGAAAGATGCAAAACCTGCTCCAAATTAAATGCAGTTAAAATTTCTGCTATTTGAAATTTGTGCTTGAAGCTGCAGCTTTGTTCTACAAAACATACACAAATTTCCGTAGACAATGCCGTTGATCTAATTCAGAGTAAAAAGATCATGGTAAAAGACGAGACAGGGTCGACGCCTAGCTCTTAAGTTCAAGGGAGAGTCGCCCCCAGGTCAAAAGTTGAGGGGGCGAGTTGCCCCCATTGCCCACACGGTTCCCAAGTCCCTGCCCTGAGCATCTCAGCATAGCGACAAAGCAGCCAGTGCAGCTCCTGGCCAGGTCGGAAGGACCTCTGAACAGGTCGAATGGGCCCCTTGATTCACAAGAGGGGCGTCTTGAAGGTCAGAGGGGTCCCTGGTTAGACCGGAAGGGCAAACGACACGCTGACATCCCATATGAAGATTAGATACAAAGAGGACTTACTCCACATACGAATATTAAAATAGGATATTTCTGATATATTGTTACACCATTCATCAGCGATAAAGAGGCATTCGGTAACACCCGAAAGCTCTGATTTTGTGTAATGGAGTAAGTCATCTTTGCATTCAATCTTTATCGCCCACTCCACATCATGTCTTTTTTCGGATTCCAGATGAGTCCCTGAACAGATCGGGAGGGTGCAGTAGCGCATCTAGGGGGAGGGGGCGTCCCTCTCATCTTATCTTAAGAGTCACAGGGGGCCCACCGAGATTGGCCCAAATGCCATTTGCATTAGGTAAATGACTTTCAAAAAGCCACAGAAATGCCCTCGAACCAGTCGAGGGGTCACTGGTGCATGCCAAGGGTTCTTCGAGACAATGAAGGGCTTTCGAAGCTAACCCCCGAAGCCAGGGCCTCTTGGGCATGTCCTGGGGCCCATTGAGCAAACAACCTGTCCAGGGACCTCTCGCTATGTCCACGGGCCTATTTAGCCCACTTAGGGGCAAAAAACCTGTCCATGGGCCTCTTGAGCATGTCCAGGGCCATTAAGCCCCAGTCCCCAAAACAATGGCATTTGAGCCAATATCCAGGGCCCATTGAGTTTGTTCAGTGGCCTCTCCAGTCTGCCAAGGGGCCCATGAGTTTTTTCAGTGCCTCAAGAGTCTGCCAAGGGCCCATTGAGTGTTAGCTGGCATCTCGAGTCTGCCAAAGGGGCCCATTGAGTTTTGTTCATGTGGCCTCTCGAGTCTGCCAAGGGCCCCATTGAGTTTGTTCAGTGGCCTTCGAGTCTGGCCAAGGGGCCCATTGATTTGTTTCAGTGGCCTCCTCAGTCTGCCAAGGGGCCCATTAGAGTCTGTTGAAAAAAGAAGTTAAAAAATACATTTTTTAAAGAGGGGTCCTCGCAAAACAAAGTTGCTGAAATTGGTAGAGTCTTTCATATCCAAGTGAATACCTACTTTTAGGGGGCCCATCATGACTGGGTTGCCCCCTTCTGAAGGTCTGGCTGCGCTACTGGAAGGGTGTTAAAAGGTTGGAGGGGTCCCTAGACGTTTGGAAGGGTATCTGGGCCTTCCAACAGTAAGAATGCAGTTGTCCAGTGAATAAAACTTGAATTTTTGCGACACTCCGTCGCGCAATTTAATCACAAATTATCTTATATGTGGGTTAAAAAATCGTTTAATTCCTTAGCGCTGCATTTATGTGTTAAATTGCTATTTTCCAATATAATTTGGCAAAATGGTTCGCTTCAGCATTTTTTACCGCACTTTTAAACGCAAAATAAAATTTTTAGAGTTTCGCACCATACGCAATGCAACGCATTGATGAAAATGCATATCCAGGGCATAATAATTAAAATCGCGCTGCTCCGCGGCGCAATTCATTTAAAAATTGCTAGTCTTGAACCCAAACAATATTCGAAGTTGGTAAAGCTGATTCCAAATTGATGTCGCTGGTTCCAAAATTGATATAGCAGTTTGCTAACTCCAGATCCGAAATTTTTGTAAGTCCCATCCCATCTCATACCGTCATACTGCTTTCTCCATCCTTGTCACATGCTTTTGTATCCGTTTTGTTTGGCCCTTTAAACGCTTGGGAAGAGTTTGCCCATTCCGAGCGTTGAAAGGGCCCCTTTCTGAGCGTTGGAAGTGCCTTCCAACGCCCTTTCAACGCTCGGAAGAGGCCCCCTTTCGAGGCCCCCCGCCCTTGACGAAATCCTGGATACGTGCCTGAGATTGACCCCAGGTGAGGTCAATCTCAGGAATATAAAAAACGTAAAGATTGGGCCCCATCGAAATAAAGTGGCCGAAATACGGGAGTTTTACAAAAATTTTGGGTAGGTTACAAGAGGTAGGGCCTCCGATTTGTCAAAGCCAAATTAGTTTGTTTCCCTCTCTGGTTTGTTTTGGTTGGCGGGGCGTGGAGAGAAGGACTCACCGGAAGAGAAGGTGCGGCGCAGGCGGTGCGTCCGGCGGTGAGAGGGCAGACTGAGGCTTAGCTCTGCCCTTTGGAGGTTTTCCACCCCTTTTTTTTCCCCATGGGATCCACCTGGAACCTTATCTTAAGGGTGTTTCATAAAAAAATGGCACCCCTAAGTTCCTCGTTTTATATCTGAAGCATTTTGGCTGAAAAGAAAACCAATCATACCATTCGAAGAACCGACGCAAGTTTTCTTTCAGCATTATCATAAACATACTCGATACAATTCATTTGTGGCTCACGATGTCGAAATAATGTGTTTGTCCAACAAAACCAAGGTGAAACGAAAAGTAAGTCGCACGGGGAACTTGTATTACAACTAGTACTTCTGCAAGTGCCAACACGAAACTTGAGACTCAGGCACCTCATTCGTGAAGATGAATTAAAAAATAGAAATGCGTCACAAATTAAACGTGGAGAATAGTGTCACGACACAGATAGTTCACAGTCCTGCGCTCAAAGTTACCTCTCACTACTATGGACGCAGCTTCGGAGACGCTGGGGACTGCACTGACTGACGCACTTCTCGCTAACTGCCTCTGGGAAAGCTGTGTCCAGTGCAGGTCCTGGAGCCGGTCGCCTTCAGCTCTTTGGACGTCGTGGATCCTTTCTCCTTCTTTAAAAACCAAATTCGTTTCAACTCTCTCCAGAGCGAAAAAACAGTCAAAGAGAACTCAAGTCCAAGACTTGTAGTCGGCCAGGCTTCCGGCCGATGCAGCCGGGATATGATTCTTCAGAAATTCTCTGACGCTTCAAGCCGTGTGACATGGGTAAGGAGCAACCATGTAAGGGGCAACAATGTAGATGTAGGGGCACCAATTCTGGCGCGGCCATAGCACCGGGCAGTGGATGCCTCGTGATTCGAGGATCCTGATTTACGGTCTTGTGTATGGAAACTATTGTTTGCTTTTAATATCCCGGAAATCGTTTCACTAGAACGTTTGTGACAAGCCTTTTCTTTCGACATCGTGTAGCCACATATGAATATCTATCGACTATATGTTTAGTAGTAGGTCTCAAAACGTAAATTGTTCGCTCTGTAGAATGGTAATATCTGGTGTTTCTCTTGCGGGTAAGCCTGCGACAGATATGAGCCGAAGAACATAGGGGTGCATTTTATGAAAACACAGACTGTATATAATTATATATATGAATACTGCATTTTTCAGTTTATCTAATACAAAAACTATTCATTGTACTTCGAGTTGCCACTTAGCCTCGCCACTGGTTAATTGTCACCGAAAACGGCTATTCTTCGCCCCGTGTGTAAGCTCAAGTGGTCTATTCTACTGGCCAGTGTACCACATGTTCATCAATAGACCGGCTGGAGAGCGGGCTCGCCGGTATGTTAACGTATTCATTTGGAAACAGATATCTGTTTTTACACAACTGAGTTATCGAGCAGACTTGTAGTCATTATGGTCCTACCGGCCGAGGCGCTTTGCCGAAATAAAGTACAAAATGATAACGTTCTAAACCAGTTCTCGCTAAACATGCCTGCCGCCTGACACCACCTCGCTAACATGTTTCCCTCTGAGACTGTGTATACCGAAACGTTTGTTCCGAAATAAAGTAAGAAATTATAACGTTCTAAACCAGTTCCCGCTAAACATGCCTGCCGCCTGACACCACCTCGCTAACATGTTTCCCTCTGAGTCTGTGTATAACAGTCACCAGGCTAACTGATTACCTCTGGGTGGACGTCAACGCTTAAGCCCTGAGTCCCCTGGGTGACCTGGGTGACCTGGGTGACCTGGGTGCCTGGGTGACCTGGGTGACCTGGGTGACTGGGTGACCCTGGGTGACCTGGTGACTGTGGTGACCTGGGTGACCTGGGTTGACCTGGGTGACCAGTGACCAGTGACCAGGTGACGGCAGTGACCTGACCAGTGAGCCAGTGACCAAGTGACCAAAGTCCGAGTCCCATGGGTGTCAGTGACCAGTGACAATCCGAGTCCATGGGTTGACCAGTGACCAGTGAAGTGACCAGCTAGATCGCGAGTCCCCTGGGTGACCTGGGTGACCAGTGACCAGTGACCAGTCCGAGTCCCCTGGGTGGTCAGTGACCAGTGACCAGTGACCAGTCCGAGTCCCCTGGGTGGCAGACAGCGGACGCCCGGCAGCTACTGGCGCCCCACGGCTGATGGTTTTCAGACAGCCGTACCCAAACACAGGCTCGGGTCTGGTACCATCTATTGCTGACCCGGGCGGGGGGTATGGTATGCGCTCCAATCGGAGGCACGTGCTTAAGCACATGCTTATAGTACAATAGAGTACATACAGATGGTGTCGGCTCAATAGTCCGCAATTAACCCCGTGGGACACCACCGTCGTCGTCGTAGTCGTCGTCGTCGTCGTCGTCGTCGTCGATGCAGCTCGAGATTATGCGATCAGGGATGGCAAGAGAGGGGTGTTCCGAAAACCGGTCTAGGCCCGCTAAGGTTCGCCAAGGACCGCCAAGGCTGATGGGAACGCTAGAACTTCCAACGTTGCATGTCTCTCGTCCGATGTCCATCGGACGAGTTATAGACAAGGCCACAGTTATAGACAAGGCCACGGTGATATTCCGGGAGGTGTCATTAAAACGAGTTCACGTGAAATCACTGCGCATTTGAGCAGGACTTGCAGTGGTTGGGTGTGAGTGAGCAGGGAGTCGTGATCCTCATATGCGCTAGGACACGGTGGAAACGCAGCCTGCCATATCAGTGTCTATATCATTAGAGATGCAAACAATCTGCACAAACAGGAACCGGCACCGCTACCGCCACCGCTTATAAATGAGTTGGCATCGGCATTAAGCCCAGCCACATGAGGCAGCATCCGCCAGGCCCGGCAACCAGCAATCTGCAGGTCTATACTTCATTATACATTACACAATATTTAACTTGTGCTAGGCCCGGTATAAGTTCAGACGCAGCTGCAGGCCGCCTGGCCTGAATTTGGGCCTGGCCTGGCCTCCGTGGTCATGCACTTTGCATCTCTACAACATGTCATTAGTCATGTTTACATTACGTTAATACATTGTCAGATAGTCGCTTAGCAGATGGTCAGCATTAGCGAATGTTAAAATGCTGCCGTATAATTATCTAACGAGTTCAAAGTTCACTAGGCAGAGACTCAAAAAGCTTTGACTTCAAAAAGCTTTGAAATTAATGCATAACAATTTAATGTGCCTGCCTGGACAAAGCTCAATCCCGTTCGAGATCAAAAGGTATATTCGAAAACAATAATTTGCTCTTCACTTCCGAAGGTATCGGTGATAAAGAAATTATAAATACATCAGACCAACGTCGTATTTTGTTGAAACAAAGTCTTTGAACCGTGGCCTAGACTATAACTACCAGCATAAGTTTTCTTCTTCTTCTTATAGAACACGACAAGTGTCTCACTACGGTGATGTAGGTAGGTAAACGGTTACATCCCATGCATGCACGGTACTGTGGTCAGACAGGATCAGTATATGCTTTTTTATTTTCACAAATCCTCGTTTGTCACTGGAACTTGTGTCAATTGTCATTGTCAAACCATATATGTAGGGATATGACAGCAAGCAGTGCACCTTTTTCTCGTTTGTTTTCAGTTTAGCAACGTGCAAGTTTGTAAGTTAACAAAAGCTTCGACAGTAAGACCTGAAACACGTTTAAAAGAGACGTATTCTGACGACACAAAATAGTAGTCCGGTGACTGTTGTCTTCCCTTGCAGGCGGTAATGACCAGCACTTTATAACCCGACACAACCGGCCCCAGCAGCAATCAACAGTCACTCGTGGGTCAAGTAAAAGCCAGACTGTATAATGTGCATACAAGCCATTTTTCGCAGACGTTAGAAGTTGTGATGTAAGCCGCAGATCTAATTCATGTCACATTCCGTAAGCCGATTTACACCAAAACCCAGCTTGTCTCAATCCTGCCTCAAGCCTCGTCGAAAACCTGGACTTGTTCTCGTTAGCCTTGTCCTTTGGATAACTATAATTTAATTATAAGCCTGACCCATGAGCCATTTAGAGGACACGGATGCATGTGGCCTAAATGCACACGAAATCTGACGTGACTTGCTGAAACATTGTTTGACGAGTGACACTTTTTCGGATTGGTGAAAACAAAATACAAAACAAGGGGTATCAATGGGGATCCTGCAGTAGCACAGCACCTGCCGTAGCAGTAATGTTGATGAACCGCTCTGAAAGCCTGGCTTTGCAGCATGCCACTTGCAAGCCAGCCTTCACGGCAAGATATATATTGATGATCATGCAGGGGTTTGGTTGTAAGGAAAGGAATCGCCTGTCGAGTTCGTAAACTATCTGAATGAGAGAGACAGTCTGCATCAGTTTACTGAGGAGGGCATAGGGTTGGTTCTTATGTTGACCACTTAAATCACGCTAGCAAAGGAGGATGAATGATACAAGTACACAAAGGAGCTGTATATTAAACGGCGAGTCTCTGGGGGCCGGATGGGGGGGGGTTCCCTTAGTTCCCTCCTGACGATTAATCCTGATATTTAAGAAACGAGAACCGTTAGCCTCCGGAAACTTTCAGTACCTTTATATGATCATGTATGCATATGACCTCAAAAGGAAAAGTATGGGGTCACCATGGGTCAGACGAAAATGACGTCATAGTGACGTAACTTCCCATGGTTGTTGATGCTTGTTGAACCGTACACTAAACAAATCGTAATAAATACAGTTTTATGACAAACTTAATTCACGTTTGCCAAATGAAGGTTAATAATCTATGCTATAAATTTGCGATCTCAGACTTTTAAGTTAAAGGGAGTGTGACTACTCTTTTGGAATGTCAAATATATTTTTATTACGATAAGAAGCTATCGGTTTGATCATTGGTTACGATAGAATTTACGTCTGATCTTTAGTTGAATTTTTACTTATATTCTGTTTTGCATTTATTTTGTTTCAAAACTCATAAGCGATCGCCCAACATAAACAGGTAACGAAGATCTGTTACCTACGAGTGGCACCCTAAAGACAATAAATAACCCATACGTACAATACAGAAACTTATACTAGAGGCTCTTGTTCGGCAGCCTGCCATCAGCGCCACGAGTTGTTTCTATTGGCCAACGCCAACAATATATAGCTAGCGCTGTAATTTAACGGCACTCTGCTTCTAGAAGCCAAAGCTCTCAAGCGCGAATATACTCGATAATTGGCGTGCCAGCATGATCTTGGAATTTGGAATATCTCACGCAAAACTATATTGATCTGGAGGAAATGAAGTACACGGTGTTGCAGGTAAGATGGGGAATTTCAAATGCCTCTACTCAAGTATATAACGGAGGCTCGAGTGAACATGGAGAAGACTGGCATTTCAAACTTGCAACACATATCGGAATTGCATGTCCTATATGTTGCTACTCGATGTGGCCGCCGTTGGCGTCCACCGCCACCCCTTCTCCATTGCGGCCCCGAAGTGGAGCAACGCGCAGCATGGGCCTTCCCGCGCGTCTATGCTGCTCGCATTCCTGCTTTTGATGGATTTATTCAGGTCCGAACCTGGCCATAGTGTGTGAGTGGACCCTCCTCAATCACGCCCCACATCCAGAAAGTCGCAGGGATGAGGTTCGAGTGAGTTGGAGGGCCAGATTTCTTCGGAGTACAGAGGGATCCTCCAGCCCTCAGAAATCCTGCCACCCTATGTGACGCTGAGCGGCGCGGCCACAGTCACTCTACATGTCTTTGTTCAGGTCATATCGTCATTCAACCAGGGGATATGGCCTCCTTTCAACGTATGACCAGGTAGCTCTTTCAGTGGCCGAGACTCTGACCCTCAGTCACCCCGGTGGGTATAAAGTTGAGGGTGCACTCACACGACATCGCTCGTGACGGCTTCAACACCATCACGAGGCAGGGGCGCTCCCCATCGCCCAAGGCACACCACCGGCTGGGAGGCGATTAACGGGATCCCGGTGGTGGCCACCTCTTCTCCGCGAACTTTCTTTCGGCGACTAGCACCCTGACGTTACCTTGTAGGTGCTTGACGATGGTTCAGACCACTTTCGGCGTCCTGTCTTCGATTTTATTATCTTCACTCAGTCTCACTTCCTCACAGGTTCTGCCATGATTCCTGCTGTAAGACTGCATGCCGAGGTCCTCCCGGATTGGGTCTTCTATTGGTGCTCTTGCTAACTGACGGTCACGGGCCAGCTTTTTCATGGGGATCCTCGTTGAGCATGCACTGACCTCTCAGGCCGGGCCATGAACGTCGGGTTCCGCATGTGGTCACTACATGACGTGCATGAGGGACATCGGGTAACATCTTCTCAAGCCCCAATAATCGTATTCATTTCGATAAATGGTGGATATGTGGTTTTCTGTAACATAATTATGTCCTTCGCGCTCTGACCGGCGCGGGGAACTAATTGAACATTATTGCCCCCTGTGCCTTTCCTCCATGACTGCACTGCTGGTCGACAATTGTTTTTGCATAAACACGCGGAAAGAGCATTGTTGAATAGTATCATGTCAAATTTTCACCCAATTCCTTCTCTTAACAAATTCGTAATTTTAAAAATTTTATTTTGTCCCAATTTAACTGCAACACCCTGTATATGGCTAAATTAAGAAAAATATGTTCTATAGACCAGTTTTAACAACTCCACATGACCGATGTCAGAAGGCACACTCCTCTTAAGCAGTCAGGTGACTAAGTAAAATCTTAAAATTTAAAGAAAACTATTTTTGAATATTTGTCTATAATTTTGTATTGTCAAATGTTACTTATATATGACTTTTACGACACCTATTCGTGCTCAGGGCGAAAAATAAACCTGCATACACGCATCACATAGCATCTGTACAGGGTAAGTTGAGCCTAAGCTCAACTTGACCTCCTGACCTGAGGTCATGGAAGTGAGCCTGAGGTCAGAATGGCTAAAATAGGAATTTATTGCTGCATGGTAGGTATATAGCCTTGACCCTCTTGGTATATTTTTCGCGTCTCCAATTTCTTAATTTAGCTCAAGCCATGTGGATATGAGAGTCAATTAAATAATTTTACTTGACTCGGCCGACGGCCAGTGACGTCATCGGTGACTTCCAGGTCAGCAAAAAGCATTTGCTGTCGCTTTAAATTTCCTGGGCTATCGATTGCCGTTTGAGATAGTGCGATCGTGCTATTTGTTCTGAAGCTACAGGGGTACCCCCAGTGAGTCGTGTTACAGAAATGACCGCCCGCAGTGGCTGCCGGGTTAAGCACAACAATGCTGTGATATTCTTGCATTACAAGTCAGCTCATCCCTAGTAGCACACATTACTTTCACGACGTAGTGAGAACGTTTTCACGGGGTAATTACGTCGTATGAACGTTGTCATGACGTTGGTAACGTTGCCATGACGTTGTGACAGCGTTATGTGCTACTAGGGATCTGAAACAAACTTAGTCTGACTTGTGAGACCACAATTCACAATTCAAAAGAGTGATTATACTTCCTTCAGATGAGCAGGCGAGGCGGGAGCGTAATTTGACCAAAATCAGTGACATGTTGAAACATAATGATTATCCGATACAGCTAGTCACTAATGATAAGGGAGGTGCAATCCGATGGCTGCAGGGACTTCACAAGAGCAGCCTGCCGCCGCCGCCGCCGCTGCCGCTGCTGCTGTGAGTTCCCGCCGTTAGGCAGCATCGGCTTCATTACCGACTTCGAAGAACGCCGGCCGTCTGTATTGACCGTGACATATCTGTCAGCCGGGCGTCTGCGTTTCGACGAACCTCCCCCTCCCCCTCCCCCCCGTCCCCGTCGACGGCGGCGGGGCGGCGCGGCGGCCGCGGTGTGGCTAAAATAGCTCCCCAGGTGACTCTGCTTCAGACGTGGTTAAGGCCAGACGCAAGGCCGTATAAGAGGCCAGACGGACTGAGACGGCGCGAGGCGCGAACTGGGTATTGTTAGGAGTGCGACCGCCGCGACCGGTTTGCGTGAGTCACATTGGCTCATGTGGTGGTTGTGTTTGTTTGACTTATGTGGAGGATGTGTTTGTTTAACTCATGTGGAGGTTGCTTGGCAGTCGGGCTCGGTTGTGATTGTGTGTTGTCGCGTGCTCGCTATCTGATTCGTGTGACTGTCGGGTGACTGATTGCTTGTACCTGTGACTGATTGTTTGCCGTGACTGATTGTTTGTCGGGTGACTAATTGTTTGTCCTGTGACTATTGTTTGCCGTGATGATGTTTGCGTGTGACTAATTGTTTGCCGTGTGACTGATTGTTTGTCGTGTGACTGATTGTTTGCCGTGTGACGAATTGTTTGCTGTGTGACGGATTGTTTGCCGTGTGACTGATTGTTTGCCGTGTGACTGATTGTTTGTCGTGTGGCGGATGGTTTGCCGTGTGACTGATTGTTTGCCGTGTGACTGATTGTTTGTCGTGTGGCGGATGGTTTGCCGTGTGACTAATTGTTTGCCGTGTGACTGAGTGTTTGTCTTGTGACTGATTGTTTACCGTGTAACTGATTGTTTGCCGTGTGACTGATTGTTTGCCGTGTGACTGAGTGTTTGTCTTGTGACTGATTGTTTTTGTCGTGCTGGACTTGATTGTTTGCCCGTGTGACTGAGTGTTTGTCTTGTGACTGATTGTTTACCGTGTGATTGATTGTTTGTCGTGTGACTGATTGTGTGCCGTGTGAAGAGGGAGGCGGCAGTGCAGTACCTACGGCATAGTGTGGAGCAGCAGCGGAGTTAGTCATTGCTCCTCAGTTCGTTGACATGAGCTGAGCGCTGCCGATTACAGGCTGGCACCGTCAGATAACTGACGCACCCCGTTGCTCAACTTCTCGGGCCGCCATCCGTGATTCACCGGCACCACAGTTCTGTGCGGATGTCATCACCAGCTTCTAGCCATCTACAATGGGGGTGCAGGTTAAGAGTAAACACATCCCCCACAGTCCCACAGTCTCCCAGTTTTGAGCTGCTGTCAGAGCTGGTGACCTGAGACGCAACTCAGGCGTTACCCATGGGCGTCGACACGCGATAAAAAATGTGCGGCTTTTTGCTCGGGGGCGGCACCTGGCTGAAGGGGCGGCACCCGGTTGAGAGGGTGGCACATTTTTTAGGGGCAACACCTGGCTGAAGGACGGCATCTTTCTAAAAGGCGGCACGTGACTAAAGGGGCGACACCTGGCTGAATGGTCGACACCTGGCTGAAGGGGCGGCACGTGGCTGAAGGGGCGACACCTGGCTAAAGGGGCGACACCTGGCTGAAGGGGCGACATCTGGCTGAAGGGGCGGCACGTGGCTGAAGGGGCGCACGTGGCTGAAGGGGCGACACCTGCTTGAAGGGGCGACACCTGGCTGAAGGGGCGACACCTGGCTGAAGGGGCGACACCTGGCTGAAGGGGTGGTATCTTTCGAGGGACATCACCTGACTTGGGTGGCGTCCGGTCAGTGGCGGCACCTGGATATGGGTCGGCGCCTCGTCGAGGGTGGCACTTAGACGGTGGCGGCACATTGGAACGAAGTAACAGTGGTTGCGTCTAGTCTGAGTGGTCTGTTGAGTATCGACAGACCACTCAGACCACCTGACCACCTGATTACCATGCCAATTGTGCAAACAATGCATCATTGCCATGGTAACGCCGCCTTGCGCCGCATCTGGCGCAGTCTACGTCAGCGGACGTTGTCCGCTCCTGTGACGCGTGGCTGGACGCTGCAGGTGAAGATCAATACTGCAGGCTATACGGATAGCTGGAAACGAGATACAGCCTGCTCTGTGTGGACTTTAGCAGAAAACGAGCAAGAGCCAAAGGCTGACTTTGATGCTCACTTTGAACTTTGATGAATGCAAAAAGAAGAAAAAGACTGCGGGAGCTCCGACGAGATAAACTTTGCGGCCAATATTCGAAAACGATACAAAGTCTATAATAGTATGTGAAGAGACAGCGCATTGAAATTGACACTGGGAAAGAGCATGTTTGAATTTTCATATGTCCTTGGTGTTTGGATACACCTGTAAAAAGGACAACGATTTTGTTAAATAAATATAGCAAATTTTTTGTATGGATGAATTTCTTAGGTCAGGCCCCGCGCTAAGCAGAGCTTGCTGCACAGGTCCTGACCTCACCACCCAATCGCGCAATTCCCCTGTTGGCCGGTATAATTTATAGACGAAAGTCTTACGTGCCCGACATACCTGGACACGGACACGGAAATAATAAATATGTCGATATTAATTCTTCATAATAATAATAAGTATTTTTATATGTTTTAGGAATGTGATGGACGCATGTCAAAGCAAGCAATTTCAAACTTTCGAAGTCATGCATTTCATTTTCGCAATATTGCACGGCTTTGACTGGTATCTTTAATTAAATTAAATGTCATGTAAAACAACCAAAATCACACCAATTTTCACATCGAAGGGGAGCCTTCCTTTCGATGTGAAAATCCTTTTCCTTTGTTTCAGGGAGGCTTGTTGGATGCAGTACTTCACAGGTGCCCGCCCAGACCTTATGACTATAGCTGATGCCGATGTGCCGAACATAGGCTTATTGTTTATTGTTTACATAGTAGGTAGGTATAATGACATCTTTAAATTAAAAAGTCCAATCTTCTTGTGACCTTACTGTCGATTTAAGTAACTCTTAATGTCCCATTTATGTTCAATGACTGGTACGATATACCTCATCATAATGCTTTTGTATTTTTTGCATCAAATATGAAACGGGGTTTAACCAGATATCCCGAACCTTTCATTATCATGCCAAAATACTCACACCATCAGCGTACAGAAAGTCATATATGGGGCAGCAAATGCCTTGCATAGTATTTCACTGCAACGTTATCCTCTTGAAACATGCTTAGCTTTTCAGTTCTTAGCCGTAAACATAGAAAGGCCGTGTACCGAAGCGCCATGATTGGTTACGGCAACGAAGCCGACCATGCAAACATGCTGATGACGTCAAACTGACTGATAAAACGCTAAAATACAACAAAAACCGGTCCAACAATGTGAACCTCTTTAGTGATACGCACGAAATATGTTCCTTAAAAAGCACAAAAATGCTAATGCAAACTTCCGAAAGAAGACATGCCAGTGACAATGGACTTTCCTTGTTTGAAGTCGCGCGATCCACATTTCAGTTTCAGGCGGATATCAAAGAGGTGGCTACGAATGTTTCAGGGAGCCTTCCTTTCAGGGAGGCTTGCTGGATGCAGTACTGCACAGGTGCCCGTTCAGACCTTATGCCTATAGCTGATGGGCCGAGCATAGGCTTATTGCTTATTGTTTGCTGAACACAAAAACAAGACACATACAGAAATGTGAAGGGAGACAGTTCAATGTTAATTGTAACTGGGACACTTGGGGCAATGAAGTAGCCATGCACAGCCTTGACTACAGTTAGATTGTTTACGGTTAGTTACAAATTATAATTAGTTAGTTACACAGTTATATTATATTATAGCTTTTAAGAAGATCTGCGGGTCACATTACAAACCAGAAGACTGCATGGACGATGCAGTTATCGAATGAGCAAGGACGCAGGAACCGGGGGGAGGGCAGGGAGGGGCAGCCGCCCCAAACAGTTTTAGATTTTTGCATCACTTCTATGGGCGTTACATGGAAAGAACCGACTTCAGAATGCCCCCCCCCCAACTTTTGGAAGGTTTCGGCGCCCTTGCAAATGATTGTGTCAGAGTGCTCTTTGCATAGAAGCAGATTACCCATTTGCACAAAATGAATTCGAGGAATTTCTAACAAATGTTTTACATATAAATTGGATGGCTGTGATGAGCATTGTGAATAGAAAAAGATGGAAAATATAGCTTTGCTCATGTTATGATGATAAAAATATGACGAAGAAAATATATAATATATGATATATACATGCTATAATATTATATATTATAAGTTGTTTTTGTTGTTGTTGATTTAATATTTTCTTCGTCATATTTTTATCATCATAACATGAGCAAAGGCTATATTTTTCCATCTTTTTCAAAATGTTTTAACACACTTAAATGAAAAAGAAAGTTGATTATTTAGGCAAACTTAATTATTAGCGTTTTACGATGGCTTATTGGTGCGCGAAATGTTTTAAAACATTTTAAAATGTTTTAACATGTTTAAGTAGTAGCCGTCTTCACGATGGACAAATTTGCGAAATAAATGTTTTTAACCTCGCTTTACGGTGGCCGTAGGGAGGGTTAAAACATTTTTCCGCAAATTAGTCCATCGTGAAGCGGCTACAAACTAAAACATTTCAAAACATTTTAAAATGTTTTAAAACATTTCACGCAAAATAAGCCATCGTGAAAACGGTTAGTATTTCATTCCTACTGTTTTACCTAACAAGTCACCCAGTGACTCAGGAAACCAGATCACGTCGTGCATTTGAGAGCAATAACGGCCATTATAAGTACCTAGCGTCCCCCAAACCGTGATACCCAAAGTCAAACACAGAACACAAAGACTGATGAGTTTGTTCACGGTGGCGCCATATTGGCGTCGCTGGTTAGAGTGCTCAGCTCACTGCGTATCAATATGGAACTGGTTTGCTTTCTCAGCAGGAGGTTTTAACTGTGGATTCAATTTGGAAGACATGAACAAAATATACGATCAAACAAAAGAAGCGAAACTTACAAATAATGAAGACCCATTCATATATGTGTTGCAAGAATGTGCCAATCCGAGACTGGAACTAATGTTTACTGGTAGCTTTATGACCCAGGGCACTATAACACTTTATGACCAATTAGATAAGGGAAAATCGGCAGTATCGACATTGTCCCACGGTTTGACATTTCCCCACCTTTCATATTCAGCACTCACTATCCCAATGCAACCATTTATGGAAGCCGGCGTGGTTTCCAGTGGCAGGTCGTCATCCCTCCTGACTCCTGAGCCCCCCCCCCCCCCCCCCCACCCACAAGAGAGGGGGGGTTCTGGGCGGACCGGACGGGAGTGGCAGTTGCCTCGCCACCTCAGACGATGATGTCACCATGCCGCCGCGCTGCTGTGCGGGGGATTTGTCTGGTGAGGGAGGAAAAATCGCGCTACCGGCCCGTTACCGATCTCTCCTCGGGGTCCCCGCAGCCAAAAACGCGCGCGACTGTTGGTAAAAATGCGCGAACTGGTGTGCCCCTGCACAGCGCTGGCGCTTGGCACGAGTATTGTTATAGCCGGCGTGGTGCAGCCGGATGCAAGCTTTAGCTGAAGGTGGGTGATCGGATTGGGACAAGAAATGTTGTTGGAAAGCTTGTAAGCTTCGTCTGTGCTAGTTAGTGATGTGAGTGTGGCCTTATCAAAAGAGGTCAACAGTAAATCACTACAACAATAAATGTCACTGCTTCTTTAGCCCCTCATTTGATGTGAAGGCATGCAATGGTCCGAGCGAGATGAAATGCCTTACACAACAGATAAACACAAAATGAGTTGAATAGTATGAATATAAATTTTTGGTGGAAGTGCAATTGAATGATTTTATATCCTGTTTTAAATAGTTCTAACATTAGTGTTAACAAATAGTTCATTAGTGGCAGACTCCTGGCTACCTCTATTAGTGACAGAGGGGGGGGGGGTCGATTTCTGAATTCTGCCCCCCACCTTGCCATCTCGAAATCTACTCGTCCGACTTTCAAGTATCAAACGGCGTTTGATTCCCCTCAACACGATCTACATTTCTAATAAGTACAATTTCAAAATATTAAACAGGGGAGTAACAGTGGGGTAAAAACGCAAAATGTTGGAGGTATTTTTATCCAACACAGCTGCCAGGTATTTTAACTGACTTTAACGCAAGTAACGGGGATCAATAGAAATTGAATCAAATATTAAAATATGACAACAATTTTTTTTTAACTCCAAAATCATGGGCGTTTGCAGGTCACTAAATATGAATAGTGAAACAATGCATAGTGGAACAATATTTGTGGTTTTGTTTTGGGATAAGTGAAATGGTCCGTAAATGTGACATCAGGAAAAATGATAATGAAACATATTTTATCCATAGGTGGTGTCAGGTTAGTGTAAAAGGGAGGTCAAATATAAATAATATTAACCACAGGTAAGTTGCTACCAAAAATATGAATAAGTTACTGAGTATATATAGTCCCTATTATTGAGTGCTCGTGCGAGGAGCATGGATAATGAGAAGGTATACAAATTAAGGCCTGTGGCCGAAAATTTACCCTAATGTTATAATATACTATTTTGCCTTGAAATTTTAATTGACGACGAGGAAAGGTCATTTAATTGGTATACCTACTCATATATATATAGTCCCGTTTACATGTTCATTCTCATCATAGGCGCGTCCAGAATTCAAATTTTGGGGAATAAGACCCTTTGCTGCAAGCAGCTTGCAAGTACCGGTCATTGAAAGTGTGGAACGTTTATCAACTTTAACTTGAAATATAACAGTTTTCTCTGCAAAATGTGAAGAATTTACAACATCATGCTTTTTGTCTCGTCTATCGATTTTAAGTCATATCTCTATTTTTGTGGGACCAGGAGATTATTTCCCTGTAAGGATAAAAACTCAAAATTTTAACACCATATGCGGAAACTAGGTTTAGGAAAAGTCCGAAAATGTCATGGGCCTGCTGCCAACGGTTCCGGAGATATCCACGAAAGCCTGAGGGGTGGCCGAAAACGGCCCCCTGCCACTTATAGAATATAGTTATATCAAAAGATAGGTATGCTGTTGGAAAGCTGTTCACTCAACTAAAATGTATAACTCAAGCACTAAATATGCAATTTGTCCTTGCTACAGACCAATCGGAATCTACTTATCCCAGTTGAGCCGCCATCAGAACCTAACAAGAAAACAGCCCCGTTTGTCTGCAGCTTCCTGTAGTGTCAGACCACGTCTAACGGAAGCAGCACCTTCCATTCCAGCGAGTGGGTTCTAGAGAAAACGGCAAACACCTACCGATCCCGTGCTATACAGTAACGGGGATAGCGGATTTCAGGGATCAGTAGGACCGTTGGCTGAACAGTTATCATCGATCGCATGCACCGCACGCTGGTTAACAAACTGCAGACATTATATATACTAATCCACTAATTGATATGCTGGTGGAACCGTGCGCGATTATTGTGGATGGCTTGCCATGTGTGTAATATGATATGACAATATATATATTTGTGTATAGGCAGTATAAACAATCACTCGATAGCACCACAATACAACTGATTGCAAATTTTAAAATTGTTTGAATAAAAAAGGACAATCCGTCGATGTGGCTGAGGTGATCTACACATAATTGACGTGTTGTGGTGATATCGACACAGATATAAAGCCGCAACCATTTATATTTGCATGCCTATCCTAGTACGTTGACCAATAATGGGTGTTAATGTACAAATATCCGGTTACTACTAAGTAGGTATGGCCTTCGATTGAATGTTTTTCAATATAACATCACGAACGTTTATGGGTTTGAGCTTTCTTAGGCGCCCGTTTTATTTCACAATGCCTAGTTTTCGGTCACTGCAGCGTCCTTCTGGCAGGTCATGGAATTCCAGCATGAAACACAGCATGTATCCACCAAGTATAACATGTGTTAGCATACCGCCTACCTGCGTGTCTAGACCGGTGTAGCATTAACACCCACTCGTGGAAATCCGACTGACTAAGCCTCTGAAAGCCGACCCGATTAGCGCGTTGACGCGCTCTCGAAAAATCAGATTGTTTCCCCGACATTCCTTTTAAAACAAAGCCCTAGCGGTCCATTTGTCGGTTAGTGAAAAGCCGGGTTTTTATTGTCGCGACACACCTTCAGACACGGCGGTGACAGCGGAACGTAGGTGGACAGCGATATCGCGGGACACGCTCCACTCACGAACGGCGCGGCCGGACGGTGGCAAATGTGGCGCACTTAGTGCGTGGCTGATCATCGTCCCCTCGGCACGCACTGAAACTCATCAACCCTGGATAGCGAAGTATATTTTATTATGTTATATTATATTATATTATATTATATTATATTATATTATTATATTATATTATATTACATTATATTATATTATATTATATTATATTATATTATATTATATTTATCTTTTATTGGTATTATTTATATCTCTCATATATAGATGTATATTAAATTATATTATATATTATTATATTAATACTTTATTATATTATATTTATATTTAGTTTATTATTATTGTATTATAATTAATTTATACTGTTATATTAAAATATTTATATTAAATTATATTATACTTTATATATATTATAATATATATTTATATTAAGTAGTATTTTAATATTATATTATATTATATTATATTATATTATATTATATTATATTATATTATATTATATTTATTTACATTATATCATATTATATTATATTATTATATATTATATTATTTTATATCACATTATATTAGGCGTTTTTACGATAGCTTATTTTGAGCGAAATGTTTTAAAACATTTTAAAATGTTTTAGAAGTAGCCGTCTTTACGATGGACTAATTTGCAAGAAGTGTTTTAACCCTCGCCCAACGGTCCCGTGGCGCGAGGGTTNACATTTTAAAACATTTTAAAATGTTTTAAAACATTTCGCGCAAAATAATCCGTCGTGAAAACGGCTATTATATTACATTATAATATATTATATTATATCCTATTATATTATGTTATATTATATTATATCACATTATTTTATATTATATTAAACCCAACGCAAGATAACGATAACCATAGCTCTCAGCTCGTCATGGATGTGTGGTTATTACAAATTAGCAAGTATACCCTTAAAGTAAGTTGCGTTGATTTTACATCTGGTTGAACAATTTTTGTATTTGAGCAAAACACTGCTGCATGGTTTGTACGTTTAATGAAGCCAAACAAATATGGAGGCTCCTCGTCTTTAGACATTGCATAATAAGAGTGATACTGCAGTAGCAAACGTCTTTCACCGGCCGTAGTTCCAAGAAAGGATAAACTGACCAAGCAATAATTCCAACGAAACGTTGCAGCCGCTACGAAAGTCCCGTTGGTAACGTGAACCGACAGACCAGGAAAACATCAACCAGCTTGGTTCGACCGAGTCTTAGCAGTAACTCATCATTGTATGCAAACAAGGCAAAGCTTACAATGCAGGTTGGTACCGCATCATGATAATCTATACCCCGATGAAAACCGGGTGGTCAGCGGCGCTGCAGTGGAAAACTTTGGAAGCTTAACGCGCAAGGCAAACTGTTACCCGTAAATGATTTAAGTTTTGTCCTGTGTGGTGAAACCGTGAATAATTATCAGCGGCGCAAAGGAAACTGCGTGCACTTAAGAAACCGTAATACACCACTGACCGTTACATCGCATATTATGGGTAGGTATTATGGACAAAGGATACAATGCACTGGTGTAGCAATATGGACGGCAGAAATTGGTTATTCTCTTCAGATTTGAGTTCTTAGACAAAATGGTTAAGACTATAGTGGTGTCAATCGGTTAACAAAATTTTGGTTACCGAAAAAATTGTGTGACTTATTTGGTAATCGGTTGGTCAGGCTTATAATTTTTTGACACTTTTTGTTCAGCTTAATCTTTAACAATTCACTTTTTTGACACATTTTGACGCATTCTTATTTCTATCCAACAAATTGATACACAATTTGCTCAAAATTAAATTTGTTAATGTAAATGTATTTGGTCTTGCTTGCGGCATCCACTATTTTCCTTGCAAATGTATTTAGTTCCTTTTTCACAATTCCCTTTAATGTCTTTTTCGAAACTATACATGTGTGTTTTATGAATTATGATGTTAACAAAGCTATTTTTGCCAGTGTGTATAAATAAGTAGGTATACTATTCATAAATCGGTTAAATCTTGAACATTTTTTGTCTCAACCAAAATCGGTCAATATTTGGTCAACCAAAATGCCTCCTGTTTGGTATTGGATTGGTTTTGATCAGGAAGTTTTGGGAAAATGACATCACTAGTTAAAACCAGTAAGACGCCTTAAACGGCAAAGGACAGGCAAGCCCGAATAAACCCGATAGCAAGGACATTCGTTACGAAATATATTTAGGTTAGTGCATTGTGCACCTGCGCACGTGTTGTGCGATCCAGAGTTTACCTTGCGTGACATTGCCAGGTTGTGATCTCAAATCATACACCGAGTTTCATCTGAATCGTTCCTAAGAGGGACGTTTGCTCAATGCGCAATTTGATTTATGAAATTGTGGGTATGCAGGTATAGTGAATAGTGATGTGTCGGTGGTGGTAGGTATCGGTAATCGTGTGAGGTGATGGTGTAGTTGATGGTGTGGGTGTAGGTGTTGGGGTGTGGGTGGGTGTGGGTGTGGGCACGCCGGACCGATAATTGTTCTCCACATCTGTGCTGTGCTTTTCTTATGTCCGTGCGACTTATCGCTGCCAAGATACAATTTCGTGTAGGCCTGTAGGGCTTACAATAAAGAGCTCGGAGTTTACATATGCGTCAATGTCCTATCCGCCCAACGGAGGTTCGTTTTGTGCCAGGCATGCCTTTCAATTGTTTTCACTACATAGTGTTGTTTTGCCCAAGATTCTTATAGATAAGGTTGCGGATTAAGTCACGTGACCAAAATGAGCATTCGAAGCAGGGGATCTAACCAAAGAAGAACACTGAAGGCAGGTAGCACCCTATTGCACACTTCATGTCAGTCCACCTAAAAATTTAAATATTATGTGGATAGTTTGATTTTTTTTTTAGTCAAAGAAATCAGTTAATAAAATAAAAATGTATAGTAGATCGGAAATAAACTAATAGAAGAACCAAGTCAACATCATGTCATAAATTAAAATCAGAATTCAGATACAAATTACATTACTTGCAAATAAATTTTATACCGGGTGAACTGGAAGTTTATTCGTGTTCATTTCATGTGGGCCCACCAGCCTCGAACTCATATAGAGTAGAACAAGGCGCATTGGCCGAGACAAATCTATGTCTATGATATGTGGCGGACATATTGGTGATTTGAGCAAAATAGTCAAGTTTCGGTTACGAGCCTGTTGATTTAAAACGGTTATAGGCGGGCCTGTGTGTCAGCACAGCGCTGAATTCTGGCGAATATAGAGAGAAGCGAGGCTAATAGTCGTAAGAGCAATATGACTACCACCACAGGATCAGAACCAATGAGAGAATCGCAAGACATTTGTATTTCGATCCGCCAAATTTTCGATTATTCTGTACTTTTTATTTTTGCGAAAAAAAAAATATTTTTCTGCGAACTACTATTTAACACATTTGAACATGGGCTGACTTTGGTGGTAGCCATTTGCTACCACAGTACGCTTCTCCCTCAAACTTGTTCGTAAAATGTCCAGCCTGGGTGCGCCACCCACTCTATCCTTTAACACAGGCGCGCGACTGCTCATGTGAGTAACCAATAATGGCCGCCGTCATAGACAACCCCTCACGGCCCCAATGGGTCTGCAGCGGCAATAGCTACCCTGTGGGCCCCAACGCATGCGAAAACTATCTCCGTAGATATAACTTATTGCACATAACATAAATATTATGCTTATACAAGAACATATTCATAGCCAAAATTGCCCTACCTTAAAACAAAAGGTATTTATGTACCTGAAAGTAGCCTCTCCGTCCCTCCTCTGTTCGCATGCGAACTCCGACGGAAGTACTGGTTCGGGCACTGTCTTAACTTGGCGTCCAGTCTCTGTTGTCGTCAGACGAGTACAGTAGGAGATGAGGCTCCCCTGCCTCCCTGGAAAGAATAAGCGCCCGCATTAAGAGACAATTTAAACGAACAAGCGATTTATTATATTTATTTATTGGTTTATGGACTCAATGTACGGAGATAGGGGGTTAGCATTAGGTTATGGCTCTTTCTCATGGAATGTATTCTCATAGCCTATCACGTTCGGAATTCTCACATCATTGATCCTTTATATATATTTAGTCAGTAGAGAAGGAGATCACATTCGCATTAGTTTTGGGGCGAGAGAGACCTCTAAGCGCACTAGAACGTAAAAAAGGATATATTAAGAGGTCGAGTGTATGTCAGTTTATATTCAAGGCGCTAATCAAGAGATAACTGAACGGAAGTAAGTCATTATCTACTTTAAAGATACGCATTCCACGCTCGAAACGTAAACATACACGTCTTCGTGCTTTCGACACACATAGCTCTGGTATATAGATAAGCCGACGTAAATTGATGCAACGAGAGATAGATATGTAGAGGAGACGTAAATTGATCCGAATGATATGTAGGAGGTGCCACCCTACCACCTCCGGCTCTATCCTTGAAACCCCACATTCTGGTCGCCACTTGATATACAAAGACAAATGTTTGATCAACTGTATCGTTTTACGTCTTCTTACGTCACCTTCTTGCTTTCTTGAACGCTGCACTTTTCTCTTACTTCCATCACTTGCATTTTCCCGTTTGCAACATAATCTTCGTCCAAAGCTTAGTCATCGTCTTGCTGATTGCTACTCGATATCTTGCGAACACTTATTGCACGGTGCAAATGTGTGAGCTACAGAGCTGGCCTATTTTCTTGCATCATCTATCGGACGACACTATATGTCCTAATGTATATTTTAATTCGTCCTGTGCAGTGAAACAACAGTGGCATGAACACATGTGTCCCCCTTTTAATTTGTGTTCTAAATGAGTTTATTTTGTTCTTTAACGGAAATGATATAGATTGAAGAATATGTTATACTTATAACTATCATCTTTTTTCTGGAAAACATATTGGAAGCAGACAGCTACCTACATCTCCTTTAACATAAGCCAGTGAGATAGACCCGTAACGTTAACCTTAGATACTAACTCTAACGAAATTAGCATAACCTATTCAATTTCAGAACCAACTAAAATTCCTCCCCGACGAATTCCTTCTCAGGCATTTCTTATATATCCTGCTGAGACCCTCGCCTAGTACCGCTCCTGCTGAGACCCTTGCTTAGTACCGCTCCTGCTGAGATCCTCGCTTAGTACCGCTCCTGCTAAGACCCTCGCTTAGTACCGCTCCTGCTGAGAACCTCGCTTAGTATCGCTCCTGCTGAGACCCTCGCTTAGTACCGCTCCTGCTAAGACCCTCGCTTAGTACCGCTCCTGCTGAGACCCTCGCTTAGTACCGCTCCTGCTGAGACCTTCGCCTTCCAGTACTGCTCCTGCTGGACCCTCGCTTTAGTACCGCTCTGCATGAGAGCGCGTGCGTTAGGTGAGTGGCTCGCTGTGCGAGAGCGGGCCTCCCTTATTCCGCTGCGATGCTAAGACCGTGCGTGGTGAGAGGCTGGCGCTACTTCTGGGTGCGTGAAGCGCCGTGCGGTGTTGAGCGGCGCTCCTGCTGAACCCTCGCTTAGTACCGCTCCTGCGAGACCCGCTTATACCGTTCAGCTAAAGTCCCTCGCTGAGCGCGCGGCGGCGAGAGAGCCTCGCTTAGTATCGCTGCTGCTTGAACCCTCTCTTGAGGTACGCTCTGCTCTAAGACCCGGTGAGTACCGCTTCCTGCTGAGACCTCGCTTAGTACCGCTCCTGTAGACTCGCTTAGTACCGCTCCTGCTGAGACCTTCGCTTAGTACCGCTCCTGCTGAGATCCTCGCTTAGTACCGCTCGTGCTGAGACCCTCGCTTAGTACCGCTCCTGTTGAGACCCTCGCTTAGTACCGCTCCTGCTAAAACCCTCGCTTAGTACCGCTCCTGCTTAGACCTTCGCTTAGTACCGCTCCTGCTGAGACCCTCGCTTAGTACCGCTCCTGCTGAGACCCTCGCTTAGTACCGTTCAGTGCCGAACACTCCATACCGACCCAACGTGGAAGCAACTGGCAAGAACGAGACAAGAAGACGTAGGACGCTTGAGCCTTGCAGCTACGCACCCTAATCCAACAACAACAACAGCAGTAACAACAACAACAAACAGCAATACAACAACATTACAAGCAACAACACACAACATCGGCAACTTAAACAGCAACAGACAGCACAACAGCAACGAGACAGCAGACATAACAGCCAACAACAGCAACATCGAACAACAGCAAAGAGCAGCACAACGAGCTAACACAGCAACAATAACAACAACAGCATACAACAGCAAACAGCAGCAGCTACAACAACAACGAACAACAACACATCACAAACAACAACGGCCACCCCGAAAGAGATTTCTAAAACACAGCTTAAATGATATATGGGAATTAACAATGCACGTATTCCTCTAGCCACAAACTTACCTAAGGACAATGTAATCAGGCAAGAAACAGTGCATTTTTATTGTATTCCCGACTTCTACAGCGTAGGAGTCTAAGCTGTGAAAATCTACACGGACAGCTAGCTCCATCCTGGTTTTGGGTCTGCAACTGATACGTGTCCAAGTAAGCGCGCCAGTCCAAAGCGAAGCGTACGAAATCCGTGATGGACTTGACATTGATAGAAGATCTAATCGTTGTCTGATTATAGCAAAACAGGCAAGGGTACGCCTTTCCGGCCTCTTAAGCATTATATTCTTGAAAGGGAGACAATCAGAGCAACATCCAACAGACTTTGTTGTGTATCCGCACCATGCAACTTATGAGCAGATTCTGCTGCTGCCGACAGCTCTTACAAACCAATCAGCGTCAGCCATGCTCGACGATGATGGTCCCGATACGGGCTGATGAGCGGCGTAGGTGGGTGCAGGATAAAGAGCACGGAAATTAGTTTGTTTACGTTAACGCTATCTGGCACAGGCGCCGTTGCGGAGGTCATGGGTGTCTTACGGAAGGCTCTTTCATTTTTTTTCTTCTTAGTTTAAGAAACGTGATAATGAATTGAATATTGCATGTGGGGAAAGCTCACATTAAATTCTGATTCGATGCGAGTGGCAAAATCTTATGCACTATTTAGTGAACGTACCGTGCATGGGAGAAGAGCCCATGGCAACAACAACGTTGCGTCCGGACCGCGAACATCGTTTGTTTATGTTTTGAGCCGCAAGGGCCGCCGTGCGTTTCAAGTGTGTTGAATGGCTTTGATAGTTGAAACAGGGTAGAATAGTAATAAGGAACTTTTTGCAAATTGTTTTTCCTTGTTCGAGCAGTGGCGGATCCAGAGGAGAGGGCCAAGGGGGCCATGGCCCCTTGGGGCTCAACTGAGGGGGCACTCTGGCCGCATGAGGGGACACTCTGCCGCTTGAGGGACACTCTGGCCGCCTGAAGGGGGCACTTTGAACCGGCCTGAGGGGGCCCTCTGCGCCTGAAGGGGGGTCACTGGCCACCGGCCGCCTGAGAAGGCGGGCACTTTGCACCCGCCTGAGGGGCCCTCCGGCCGCCCTGAGGGGGCACTCCGGCGCCGGAGGGGGCCACCCTGGCGGCCGGAGGGGCACTCTGGCAGCCTGATGGGGCACTCCCATGGCGCCTGAAATGGGCCACTCTGGCCGCTGAAGGGGCACTCCTGGGCCGGGCTGACGGGGGCACTCTGACCGTCAGGAGGGGCGACCCTGCCCGCCTGAAGGAAAGCTTTGGCCATTTGGAAATCATTTCGAAATACAAGAACATTTGGGAATCCCGACTGAAACAAGTTTCAGACATTTTTTGTGAATTTTTGGGGGAACTTGACCACCCCCAACTACCAGTAACCCCAACCCTTGTTTCTATCGGCAATGTAGTGGGAAGCGAAGTGTACAACCAAGCGTAAAAACGGTAGGACGTTCTATCAAGAATATAGTGATATTGTTCTGTTCGACGGCCGCCGGAAGCACTGGCAACAAACTCTTGCCGGCATATAACTTAAAATGTTCCGGTCGGATTCAATTTTTAGCACGGCATCAATACGAATGCTTGATTTGCGGTAAGATAGACATCTTAAGTGTAAACAATCAGGACGGTAAAGGCAAGGACCAAGCAGGCAAAACAAAAGACATACGCGAGCCGGGGCGGCAATAACCGGGCAGTTGCAAACTTTGGCTGCCCCATATCTTAAACGTTTTAGTCGGATTGCAGTTTTAAGCAAACGGATTCCAATACATCGCTTAATTTGTGCGTAGTATTTAGACATTTAGTTTAACAATCGGGTCTCAAAAAGAAGAACTAAGCGACGACAAAAAAGGGAGGGGCGTGCACGTTAACCCTATGCAGGCGACCGGCCGGCCGGCCGCTTGACCCTCAATCGCGTCGCAGCGGCTGCGGGGTCGCTGCTACTAAATTACGCGTTGTCCCCACTTTTTCGGCCGGAGCGTTCTACCTGGTTTATATAGCCTTGGTTATAAGGTAACGTTACTTAACCTTTACGCCCAAAGTCGAGCCATAGGCTTGGGCATTCTCGCTGTTTTGATAATGAAAAAAGCTAAGATTGTTATCAATTTTATATAATTAACTGCATAGGCGTTTTAATTTTGAAGTTTACTGACGGAATGGTGATGTTAGGTTTGCAATATTAAAAAAATGCGCAAAGAAGACAGTGGTTCAAAATAGTGAGGAGGCGACTCCAATTTTACGAATGATTGCCAATCATTGAAGGTGCTAATGTATTTTTTTTATTTAATGGGTGCAGTTTCGGAAACCAGACTTTACAGATGAAATCGGACATGCTTAATCTACCGATACAAACCAAAAAGGCTCTATATTGGCCCGCATGGTGGCACTCTCCCGGTCTCCCTTTAATCGTTTGATGTAATAGTTTATGCTTTGAACTTAATAGGTTCTGCAGCGTTCTTTTAAACTTGCAATTCTAAGCTTCATGTTTGCAAGTAAAATATTTTTGGGTGGGTATTAAATGGATTCGATTGCACTTTACAACTGCATCATTTGTATCGTTTGGCACCCTATGGTTTTGACGCTACTGCGGTGTAATGAAGGAAATATGATAACATCGGCAATATGTATACTACAGGCGGGTTTTGCAGCGAAATGTTGCATTAAAAACAAATTTTCGCATGCATTTTAGAGACGGTATATTGGTCTACACTCTATACATTGGTGTTTGTTGCATCGCTTCACGTCCCATTATAGGTGCCGAGCACTGATTTAAATCGTGAAAACGTCATAAACCATGAACTTGCGCTTGTATAGTCAGTAATTTTGCACGCGCCACGCGCCGCTGATTGACACGCAGTGCATACGTCGGGCGGATCGTTTTCGTACACATCTGTGTTTATCCCGTGTCCTCGGGACTTTTGGTTGCCGTGATATAGGTGCGGTATTGCAACGATGTTTTTTAGGCAATTTCGTTGGTGGAGCAGGGGTGCACGTGCGCACGTGCAGTGTGGCCCAGAGTTTTACCTGCGCAACATTGCCAGTGGTGTGGTCTCAAACCACACACCAAATTTCAGCTTAATCGGTCCAGCCGTTTCTCAGCTATAACGGGATAACATTTGTTGACACCCCTGACGCAGCACGTGCCACGCGCCATGCTGACCCCTCGCTTGAGATGAAACGTGTCAATAGTCGTTTTCACGATGGCTTATTTTGCGCGAAATGTTTTAAAACATTTTAAATTTGTAATGTTTTAGTAGTAGCCGCTTTCACGATGGACTAATTTGTGTAAAAATAATTTAGCTTCGCCTTACGGTCCCGTAGGGCGATGCCAAAACATTTTTTCGCAAATTAGTCCATCGTGTAAGCGGCTACTACTAAAACATTTTAAAAACATTTTAAAACATTTTACAATGTTTTAAAACATTTCGCGCAAAATAAGCCATCGTGAAAACGGCTAATAACATAATTTGATTGAATGGCGAAGGCCGCTAATCAATCAGATGCGGGATTCCAAAGATATAAGCTTCTGAAAAGCGCTACGGTCAGGTCTTGTCCAGTCGTGTCTGGTTGGGTCGGGTCTGGCCGGGTCGACCGCTTATATGTGATAAAAATCTGGTATTCAGTGAGGACTCGCTCGCCTTCCGCTCGCTCGTAATGATAGCTTAGAAAACGTGAGAACGTGGTGTTCCCTCCAGCTTTTCAATGTGGTAGTATGATTTATCGGTGATTATGTCCGTTCGTTCTCTGTTTTATTTCCATTCGTTATTTTGCTCAAACTAGCTTGACTCTCAAATCAATTTGATTGGCATAGGAGATGTATTTGAGTTCTCTAAGAACAGTTACGCGTTGCTTCGCCAGATACGTTTCCAAGTTTGAGGTAGTGGTTGCACCCCAGTTTGGCAATCCCACGCCTCACTAAGGTTGACTCATTCTCACTTTCAGCTCAGAACTTCGTGTGCCATCCCCATGGTGGTCCTTCTTTATATACTAGCTTTACACCCTCGTGCACCGAACTGACTCCACGTCACGATGCCTAAATCCGTCGACCAGACAAAGGAGTGTCCAATTTCACTCATTTGTAGCTATAGAACAAGACAAAAATTGAGCAAACAGCTGTTGACAGAAGTGTGGGTGGAACTGAACTAACTGGTTTCGAGAGCTGAGGCACGTGGTCGCCCATGTAGGTATGTACCACCTTTTGTCGCCCCCCCGCCATCCTCGCAGTCTGTCAGAGGTGACACTTGACAAAAATACGATACGCACTTACGGCAGCTTTATGAATTTATGCTGCAAAAAATAAAAAAATAAAATACTTGCCAAATATTAGTCACCAAACGTGCTGTCTTCGAAAGCTTTCGATAGAGAAATCAGAGGGTCGTTTTTTAATGCAATAAAAACAACTTCATACCATCCGAGTTTCCATCGATTTTTCACTTCCGGAGTTGGTTCCACATTGCAGCGTTGGGCGCTGGGTGGGGGGACCGTTCGTTGCAGTTTGTGGTTCATCGCAATTCTGTCTGAATCTTTTCCGCATTCCAATGGTCACGCCTTTGTTACAAATTCGGTCAGAGTTTGTTTGGGTAATTGTTCACTACAGTTACATTTCGGTACATGGGAGAATTACCCTGAGATCTCCCCGACCTGGCAGGAACTTGTTGGACTAATTACTCGCCCCCGTTAGATCTAACCAACATCTTCGTCGTTATATGGAAGGATTACACTAGAAACATGAAGAGCATGTCACGTTCGACGCACGAACCGCTTTGAAGCCCAAAGAACTGCAGCCTTCTGTAGCGAGACCATACCTCCATGTTCGGCGCTAAGTCACATGGAGCGCTTCGTGACCTGACGCATCACCGCGTTAGCTAACCAGCATGATCTGAACATGAGAATGACGCGCTCCACCCGCTAGTCGCTCTGCTGGCCTCTCCCAGCGGTGGATTTGCGTCCGGGACCATTGCCTGGCCTGGGTTCCGGCTCTCACCGTTCGATTCTGGGGCTGCTCGCCGTAAACCATGACTGACCAGTTAGTTCTGCATTGAGAGCGTCACGCGCGGCTGCGTCACGCACCGCTGCGGGTAACGGCAGATGGATGTCCGAGCTTCATCGGTGGTGGATTTATTTAGTTCGTATCGTGTGTTGGCTCTCTGATGGTGGATTAGTTTAGTCCGTATGTTAGCTCTTTGATAGTGGACCACTGTGGTGCGTGTTAGCTATCTGTGTCATGTTCTACAGTCACTGTATGTCAAGTTCGCACAGGTTAAACATTAGTAAAGTGACAAAGGTGGAGATAACTGAGTTTCCAATTGATCCAGCATTGTCTCAATGCTGGATCAATTCATCAATAAGGACAGCCGTCGTTAGTATAGATCTGCCAGCAGATTAAAGTGTGTTTTATTAGCAGAGACAGATGCGGAGGATCGACATTGCTGCTGCTGCTCTCCAGGGAAGCTGTGGCACCGATCTTCAGAGCGGACCGGCACCTCTGTCACCGATCTTCAGAGCGGACCGGCACGGACCGGCACTTGTCACGATTTCGGCGGACTGGCACTTGTCACGGCTCTTCAGAGGACGGCACTTCTGTACGGATACTTCAAGAGGACGGCCCTCTGTCACCGGATCACAGAGCAGACGGCCACTCTATTGTCGATGATTCCCTTTTGATTTGTAGCAGCTGAAGTTGTATGGGAAAACGAAAATACGTATGATTGATACTCGCTTGTATTGATAGGTAACTAAAAAATAAATGTAACTTCTTAAATAATACTACAGGCTGCTTATATAACTTGTGTCTTGTTGTTTACTATAGCTTTGGCGTTAGCTTTCGCCATTATTCTTCGTAGGATAAATGATCACTTACTCATGCTTGATTAAGTACGAGATTAGCGTCAGATATCACTAGATATATAGCATTGGAACGGACAAATTTCGTCAGATTTCATTTCAACACAACATTACCGATTGCATTCAGAGAAAGGATTCCTTGTACCTTGTATCTATCTTTCGTGAACACGTCTTGTCATGCTCCAACACAAAACGTACGCGATTTGAAGCTCTACCGCGGTTAAAAAAGAAACGTGTATAGCATATACTGCAGGCTGCAGCAATGGATGACCGAAAGCGACACCTGGCTTATACAAACGCTTACGTGTAAGTGTGTGTATGTGTGTGAATGGGATGTCAGCAGGGGTGTGGTTTTATGAAAATGATTGTGGGTGCTCAAACTGAAATAAATTTTCCCCCAATCCCACTACAGCAGGCAACGAAAAACGTTGATATATACCGGCTTTTCGTATGTAGTTGAGGAAGGTGGAGGATTTCGTTTAAGTTGAATTTGAGACACAGACGGGCGCCGATAAATCACAACAGCAACACAACAACATGCTCTTGATTGTTGGTGCTGAAAGACTATTGTGGGTGCCAATTTCAGCTTTGTGGGTGCTCTGGCACCCACAAAAAGATAGGAAACCACACCCTTGGATGTCGGCGTGCGTATGTGCGCTCTTTGACCCACGATGTTTTACATATTCGATGGCACCGGCCACGGGCTTTGGAATGGCCAGCAGCGACACCCGAGTGGAATAATCTTAGCCTGTTTAATTAATAAATTACTCAATAATAGACTGCACAAATGAAGCTGTACTACAAGTGACATGTTGCATGTTCTTACAACCATTAACTGCAAAACCGACATGTGCACAGCACTGGACATTGGACAAAAAGCCGTCATAGAGCGGGTTTTATCTCCAGTCAGTGACACGACCCAGTCAGCCGAACAGCTTTTAATGATGTGTTTTCCAGAAAACACTTTCTTCTCCCGAGAACACCCAGTGTGTCCAGTGTCGACTTTATTCGGACAGGCTTGGATTGAGGACGTTGAGAGTTGAGACACTTCGCCTGTTCTCATTTTTTTACTCGACATGGTAAGAAGCATACATGTTTTTTTGTAAGATTCATGCTGGCTACGTTTGCGGGCGGCGTTGCGGGCGGCGTTCGCGGGCGGGGTTCGCGGCGCGGCGTTTTTGCGGGGTTTTTTTCGTTATGCGGCGGAGTTGGCGGGCAAAGAAGATAAACAAACCTTCGGTACGGCGATGCCCCAAAGCATTGGCCCGTCCAATAGATTCCATGCTGGCCTATCACGGATCAGATCGGATAATTCGCGATGGATCTTGAAAGCAGCCCGCGAACTGTATTGTTAACCAGCATGAAGCTGGGTTTCAAATTGTGATCATGAAACACGTTTGATGGTTGGTATTCGGGCAAAAATATAATAAGTATATACTATATAATAATCCATGTTATCATACTTATGTCGTTAGACAATTACAATTTGCTATAATAAGACGATATGTACTTATGATAGTCATTACATACATTTACACTTGTAGCGAATATATCCAGAATAGTTGCTCTCTATTGTCTGCCATCTGCCGTCTGCCGTCTGCCGTCTGCCGTCGTCTGCGTTTATTTAACCCATATGTGGTAGCATACAGGCATGACACTTCTGCCTCCTGCGTTGCTGCTGGTGACGGATCAGCCCCCCCCCCCCCACCGCTGTGTGATGGCGTCAGTCGTCGTGTGAGAGGGAGAGGCGACAACAGCTGCTTGTATCTCCCCGTAGTGAACAAATTCCTAACAGTGGAGCAGTCGGCTGCTGCCAGTCGCGTGAGCAGCTCCAGACGACAACAAATGTTAGGAAACTGGTTACACAATGGAGGGAACTTTGGACTTTGTGCTACGCAAGCAGTATACGGAAATGGAAGTGAACTATCTAATAGATGGTTTCGATACCGGTGAATCAGATGGTCCCAGGTGGACGCGACTGTTTGTAGCGAGAATACAAAAGCTTTCGCAATGGTGCAGGGAGTTTTCGTCTGTTGTTTTTCCTCTGATAAAGTCGTTCATGTGGGTTGCAGACTACAATAGGCTGCAGAAGGCTACAGTAGGCTACAGTAGGCTACAGTAGGCTACAATAGGCTACAGTAGGCTACAGTAGGCTGCAGTAGGCTACAATAGGCTACAGTAGGCTACAGTAGGCTACAGTAGGCTACAGTAGGTTACAGTAGGCTACAGTAGGCTACAGTATGCTACAATAGGCTGCAGTAGGCTACAGTAGGCTACAGTAGGCTACAGTAGGCTACAGTAGGCTACAGTAGGCTACAGTAGGCTACATAATACTACAGTAGGCTACAGTAGGCTACAGTAGACTACAGTAGGCTACAGTAGGCTACAGTAGGCTACAGTAGGCTACAATAGGCTACTGTAGCCTTCTATAACACCATTGACTTGGGAGGGGTCGTTAAACGCCCCCTGGTTTTATTCCGAACCAGTTATTGCAGCGAGACGCACAAGGCGGCATACGAAAGCGCTCAATGAGACAAATCTAAAGCAATCAAAGCATGCCCGAAAATGTCCAATTGAGGTAACATGTCAGGCCACCGTCCGGTCAAGGGTCAAAATCGATGCATTTTAGCTTATGGGCCATACTTTCCATCTAAAATCTTCAATTGCGACGATGATCATTGATCACCCAATTTGTTCTCAAAAGTATGATACACATCACGCATGATCTTAAGGAATAGTTTTCCCATTGAAAAAAAAAACGAGAAAAGCTCAGGGAAATGGATGAAGAGAGCAAGAAATAAGTATATATACTAGTTGTAAAACTATAATTTACGCGGGAAAAAATAAAAATGTCATAATTTGGTGATCATCATGATTTTTTCTCAGTAAGCGAAATCAGCTGGGCTGAGAGCAGAACGCTCGACTTAGTGAGGGATCGTGATCGTATCATTGGTGTACTTGGTCAAGTACTGTGAAGATGCCAGAAAAATACACGCTATTAAAAAACATCACAGTACTTTGCTTAAGTGGTATTCGTCACTATTATAATTCACATAAATGTGTGTGCTCGCGCTCCACTGTCCGTGTGGGGGTGAGTCCCGTGATTATGTGTCACAAGGGTATGCACAGGGCGACGGTCAACGTCTCAGCGGCGGCTGCGCGCGGCGGCATTAACAGGCAGCGCCTACTGGACGAGGCGGTGGTGGAGTGGGGAGAAGATCAAAACGGCGAGCTGGAGTTTTAGGCAGCCGCTGAACGCTACGATAACGTACCGAACGTTGTTTAGAAAATGTTTTATCGAAGATTTAAACTCAAATACTATGCATAGCATTACTGACAAGTTCATTCTTGCAATAAAATAATGAGTATGGAAACAGTATGTTTGTCCAGACTTACTTCCCAAGTTTCTTACTTGTGCGTATATATCATACGTCATATAGCCAAAATCAGTCAATAGCGATTGGAGTTACCGGGTACCGGTCTCGATTTAGGGATATAAATTAAGAGGTTCTTTTGAAATGTAAAGGTCACAAGTCTTTTCGAGCATCGCGATATAAAACAATTGGCATCTCAATCAACTATGTTAAAGTGTGATATCTTTAATGAATGTTGGCAAAGATCCAGGTCAAGTTCAGGTCACAATAAGTCACTATACGCAACATATCTACAAAATTGCAACACATGTATTCTGGATTATTTTAAGTGTATAGTTTGATAGTGATGCTCATTTTACCTCCTGATTTTATGCACATGAAGTTATTGTCAAGCTTAGGTCAAAGTTAGGTCACAAAATGACAAAATTTGATATTGAAAAATATAAATAAAAAACGTTTGTTTCTGGACCTGTTTTGCCTCCGAAATACATTGCTGTCATTTGTTTGTCTGTATCTTTTCAATAAAAGCAAAAACAAAACACAATATGAATGTCCATAAGTTACAGCACTTTAGATGCCAATCACTCAGCTCAATATAGTTTATTAATTTGTTTATTTGGTTGGTAAGTTCTATTCGCATATAGTTCTGAACAATATATTCAGTTTTAGTAATATCTTTGACAATGTTTTATTTTGTGGTCATTAAAAAACACATTCTTTGAACATTTTCAAGCGTCAAAAAGCACAAAATTTCGGACACTGGGATTTTCATGTTCACAGCTTTTTTCATTTTGAAAATATCTTAAGCAGTTTTTTTATTTTTTAGCGTATGACTTGTGTACGGTCTGTTAAAGTTAAGCTGGTTTTTGTGTCAAAATCGTGTGTAGTGACGTCACTAAATTCGCTATATCTAAAAAATATTGACGTAATTGCTTCATTTTTGCACAGAAGACCTACAATTGATTTACAAGAAGGTAAACGCAATTTTACGTTGATAGCACTAATCGTTGCTGAGTTATTGCGAAAGTTCTTCGAGGGGCGTTAAGCCGTAAACTTCCCCCTAGTCAATGTCGGGTTAAAAGATTCAGAGGGAAGTACACTGTATACCTAAATAATCTGTTTTTGACAATGGTTTCTCCAGTTTTGTTTCACTGTCGTCAATTATGAACTTATGCTGCTGTTTTCTTTACATAATTGCAGCCAATTGTGTATCCAATTATTTTACAATTACAAATCTTATAACACTTAATTGTTTCGCACAGATATCTTCACTTTGCTGTATCTTCGCTAAAAGAAGCCGTTCAAGGAAACTCAAACGTCGTGTGTGAAGGAAACCTGGAAAGTTGCTCTGCTCACACATCTCTTGCGATCATAACATATAATCGAGTTACTTTATTTAATTTTCCATACATTTGCAATGTACAAACCTATTTAATCTTTGTGCGCTTCCATATAGTCTGGAACCACTTGGTAAAAAGTAGCCAGTAACCGTGATCAAAGGAAACTCGAACCGGTTGTAAAAAAATATTCCAGCCCCCGCCTCTTAAAGCGTAATCCCCGGGAGCTGGTAGATATACGACACTTTGTCACTTTTTAATTAGGAAATTAATCAGGTGTTTCCTTTCTGTCGGTTACTTGTGAAGTGTTATCAGAAGCCTGAGGATTTCACATGAAACCCTGACCACCAAGGAATAGATGACTGATACCCGAACTACAGCAAAAGGAAATGAAACCGCTGATGTCAAATTCGCAGCACAGTGAAAACACGAAATCTCCATTTCTGTTTTATGTGTTGATTACGCAAAACATGTCGGCTTCTGGCCAAATCCAGTGATACATTCACCACAAACTAGCCAACGCAGCCGGTGCCATGATGATTATAATTAGGTAATAAGTGTTCTGAACTGACAACTAACTCGGTGAAAGAAAGTCGGACAACTATACAAGATACCCAAAATAAGGCATATATTGTAAGTTGTAACGCATACCAGCCAAAATGGAAAAAAGTGCAACCCTGTCAACTATTTTGAACAGTAAAAATGTCGTTTTCAATGACAGAAGGATCGAATTTTGAGTGTCAACTGTCAGATAATTGAGGTGACTTTGCATCGTCTCCATAAGGGCCGAGCCAGCCACATTGCATTATAGGGCTGTTTAGACGTCATGGTTCCGACAGCTGACTGTGCTTATGCTTTAGAGATAGGGGATTCAATTTGAGCCTCAATTTCCGACGCCAAAAAACATTGCGGTGGAGTAAAACTAGATGCATATTTTCATTTTGTTCCATTTTTGACTGCACTGATGTTAGGGAGGTATAAGGAAAAGTGGAAAACTTCGGTGGGCAATACAATGAACATTTAAATATGCACGAATTATCTAGTCCGAAAATGAAACAGAATAATGCAACGCAAAAATGAGTGCTTTATACACACGAATTATCTAGTCAAAAATACGAAACAATGGGAGTCAAAACGCGTCGCAGGCATACATGTTTTCAGAAAATAAGACAAGTACAAAACAATTAACACAGGTAAAAGTTAAATATAATTTAGTAGCTAAAAAAATAATACCAGCTATTTTGTAGCTTCATGCATTATCGTTAAAGAAATGAAATAAAATGAAAATTGCGATAGAGGTTTAGCTAATCTAGAGAACTTTGTACGTAAACGAACAGCAGGGAGGTATTCCGCAATCGTTGCTCCTGATGAAACTTCCTATCTCTTCAACATAAGCGCTTAATTAAGCGCATAAGCGCTGTTGGAACCCTGTCGTCATTACTGAACAGCCCTTTATAGGCACTATACGCAGTATACGACTTGTCCCTAGTTGGTTTCCTTCGTCGTCTGGCTCCAAACCGCTCACCTGCTTTTTCAGAGCGGCCAATGCAAGTGTATGCCTTACATTGATGTAAAACGCGGTTACCATTCCCCGCTTCGACTTTGACCGGCCTAACAAACTGGGAAACACCTGCTATGGCGTTGACCGGCCTAAAAATATGGGCAACAACTGTCATATGAACGCCGTGGTGCAGTGCATCAACAACACGCCAGACCTCAACAACTTTTTGCCAACGTTCCATCAGGAACTGCCTCAATCACGATAGTGAGCTGTCACGCGGCGAGGTGGCCCAGAAGCTGGCAGCTGCAATCAATGTCCTCTGGGGTGGCCAACTACAGATCAGTGGCGCTGCACGACCTGAAAGATGTGCGACACCACGCGCGCTTCCGCGGCTTGGCGCAGCAGGACGCGCACGAGTTCCTCCTGAACCTGTTGATTTTTGTGCATGATATCTTGCAACGAAGTGCACCGCAAACAACCGTTCAAGGAGAAGCAGACCGATGGTGTGCCGGATGCGCGCGCTGCTAAGCTCGCGTGGGACGAATTCAAGGGCAGCAGCCGTTCGTTCATCCCGAACCTTTTCTGGGGCCAGTATTACTCGACGTTGCGGTGCTGGTGCTGTGTCAAGCAATCGACCAAGTCGAGACGTTTTCACATCTCTCCGTACCTATGCCTGCCAGGCAGAGCTGCAGCTCGCTGTACGACTGCATCGAGCTTTACATGGCTGGAGACGCCATCAGCGGCTGGACGTGTCCTAAATGCAAGAGCAGCACTGGGGCAACCAAGCGGTTGGACATCTGGTGTCTGCCGCCCGTGCTCATCATTCACATACAGAGATTGTGCAATGATGACCTCTGGAGGAAAACAAAAAGCAGTCGAACGTACAGTCGGTCTATTATGTATCTTCCCCTTTTTCGTTTTTAAACTCGTCTAATTTTATTTCTGTGTACACGAAGGACAGATTTTAGGGAACATGTGGTATCTACCTAGGTAGGTACCACATGGTCCCTTGTACCAGTCCTTCATGTACACAAGGGTGAAATTAGATGAGTTTTAGAAGCTAAAAAGGGGAAGATACATAATAGACCGACTGTACATATACCGTTTGAAAACCTGGAAATGTCGCCTTACGTCCTCAACCAGAAGGCGCAATACCGTCACCATTCCCCACAAATGCCACCTCTACGGTGTGGTGATCCACTCCGGCTCGATGGAGAGCGGACACTACACGGCCTTCTGTAGCCGCGTCAACTCGGGCCGCTGGCACAAGATCGGACGACCGAGAGGTGCACCAGCTGAACATGAGCGCCGTACAGAGCTCGGACGTCTTCATCCAACATCCGACTCGGCCGGCGGAGGCAGGTTGTGGGCCGACTGTCATGTCAATGGCACTCAGCAACTGCGGGGTGCCCATATGGAGACACCACGTTTTCGGCGCTTTAACGTGTCGGTACAAAACGACGAGGCGGTAATTCCCTCCGACATCTGATATCTGATAATCCTCTTGTTGAACACAAATACAAAAGATCTGCTGGATTACTACTTGCATGAATCCAGCACTAGATACCGCAGCGGTGGTTTCGTGAAAGGAAATACAGACCTTTGAGGTGGTACATACATGCCGATGCCTGTTAGTGTCACGGCTTAGCTCACCGATTCGCAGATCCGAGGCGTCTGTGGTGACCGTAACATGACTGGTTCCATTAGCACTGGTTCGCGTAATACAGATCACCACAGGCAGGCCATAGTTCTGGTTAAATTTGACCAGGAGTACGGTCAATAATTGTTTATCCAGATTGAAAATGCTAGGTTGAGAGCTTAGCTACGTTGGGCAGGGCAAATTCATCATCCTAATGTGGGTTCTTCTCTGAATTGAAGCTTTTTATTTTTTTTCTAAGAATACCAGAATGCACTTTTGATAAGGATGTTGTAGGTGCCTGAACGACTCTTTCCACTAATAACATTTTAGATCATTTATAAGCTGAAACCTGTACATGTTGTTCTTTCCCATAAAGAGCGATAAATAGGGGAGGATTGGGGTAACCGCGTAACCCCTAAGCTCTCAAGTGTTACTCAGAAGGAAGTTTGCAGTAAAATTCAGGTGAACTCTTATATTTCAGTACAATATTATGAACAGATTGTAACCTTTTGAACTTGAAAATGAATACAAAATTCTAAGAATGTGAAAGTTGTTTAGCATTTTACAAAAAGTATAAATCTTAGGAGTACCCCCCCCCCCCCCCGCCCACGGGGTAATACCGTCCACCTCAGGCTATCCCATAATTTATGTTTATCTGATGACTGTTTCAAGTGGCATTACCGCTTCATGAATGCCAGTGCTGTCAAAAATTTAACTGATATATATTACCAAATCGAACGAGCGAGATTTAAACCAGACAATTCCAATGAATCCCACGCGCGTGTAATCGGTGACCGGACCGAAGGTGATCTGCAAGTGTCCCCCTGCTCAGCCGCTCTTCTCCTGGTGTTCCTGCTGCAAAAGGATTCGGTGTAACCAAAGTACTCGACTCGAGAATAATGCAAGAACGCCTTCTCTTTGATTAACAAACTTCCACAAAAGTACACTTTGTACTTATGCAGGACAACAACCACCCCGGGGTAATCCCGCCAGGTCGGGCAGCGCTACCCCGCACGTTGCCAGGGCAACAAAACAGCGACGCATCAGAAGACAGCGCAGGTATTGGCTGTACCGCTTGCTGTGACTTTGCTTGCCGAATGGTGATTACGTACACGGAAATCAAGATGGCGGATTCCAGGGGGGCCGTAGGGCTCGAAGCCCCTGCCGATAGAAAAGTGGCCGCCCGGGCGCCGAAGGCGCCCGGGGGCGGCTTCGGTGTTCTCGTGTATGAATTGCAGGCGCCGAAGGCCACTGGCAAATCCATCGCTGGCATCATCCCGCCTTCTTAAGGGCAAAATTATGTTATCAGAGGCACAATATACCGCCCTCGGAAGAAGAAAACTGCCGCCCCCGAAAGCAACAATGCCGCCCCCTGAAGCAAAAATGCCCCCCAAAATGCCGCCCTCTGGGACCATGCCGCCCGTCACCGAGAAAATATGCCGCCCTCGGGCCTGAAGCCCCTGGCCGATGAGAATCCTGGATCCGCCACTGACGTAAATAAACGTTTTTTGGAGTTGCATCCTATTTCAGCGACATACATGTTAATTTCATGAATCAATAAAATTACATCGAAGTCATTTATAAACGAAATTATGTTTTATCTTGTACATAGTAGCTTAAATGACAGAGCTCACCTTCTGCGTCCGGACACTTAGTGTCGCCGACCACGAGGACAATCAGCTAGTCATCTACGGTTTATATTAAACGAGATCACAGGGTGGACGGTATTACCCCATGGGCGGTACTCCCCCGTCCTTCCTTACATAGTTATGTAGGTATATGATCTTTATTCTTTATGGTTAGGTGCTCTGCCCATTTCCCGTTGTGTTAAGCTATATTTATGGAAACGATTTTAATTCAGTTACTATAACGCTTTGCTGATACCTCTTCTAAATGCCCGAATACTATATATTTAAAGCGTTCCGCTTTCAATAAAAATCAGCTTAAGCGGATATAAAATACCACGATTATACGAACTAGTTGCAATCTTGAAAAGGATCCTTCTAGTTTTAGATTGAATCTTGCGTGGGACAGATTAGCCATGAAATGTTATTGGATCGTATAGATCGACTAGCCATGATCTGCGATCGTAAGCACTTATCATCATAATTTAAATTATTTCTAGCCTACATTGTGCACCATCAAAATTAAGACAAGCATAAAGAATGGACCTGCTCAAAAGAGAACAAAGTAGTTCTCATGGGATTTACAACCACATTAGGTACATACCTATCATTGGGAGCACAATATGGTAATCAAGAGTGAGGGAACACAGCAAACAACACCTCACCGACTCTCATCTGCCAATCACCTGGCCATCAGAGCTCAGATGTCAGTATCCATAAATAGACATTGAAACACACCGGCCACACACCCTTCTACCTGAGATGTCTCTTCTTAGGAGATACAATGAGACCGCAGGGCGCATCATAACCAATTCCTGTGCTGTACCTACTATTGGCTCCAAAATCAGCGTCCCGCTTGGTTGGCTGGCACAGCAGTTTAAGGGAGTATAACGCCTTGGGAAAATTATGAGAAATGATGGAGATGAATTAATCCACGCAATCTGGGACTCATTCTACGTTCAATCACATACTTTTTCCCAAGATGATATTCCCTCTAACTGCTGCCCGGCCAACCCAGCGGGACGCTTATATTGAAACCAATAGTACCAACTCCATCACCGTCTTCCGTTACCCCCCCCCCCCTCCCTACCTGACCTTTCTTACCGCCTCCGCCCCCGTCACCCGTCACAGCCCCCCCCACCAAACACGTGAAGCGGCGCCGTTACCCAAATACTGCCACCGGGTCAGACTGGGCGGGGCCTGGTCAGCGAAGGTTAGGCGACAGCACGGGCCGGAGACGGACACTATATAGTGTGAGTGCAGACCCACAGATGATATCAGTCTTCAGCTGCAGTCTTCACAGCACAGCCATGCAGTTGGTAGGGGCGCTATATGAATAAGACGCAGGACAGGCACAGTAATATCTTAGAAGGGATAAATTGGGGTTTATTTAAAAAGCAGCAGGCCTCTTAATTCAAGGGCGCTATCCAGGGGGCAAAGGGGCCATGCCCCCCCAAAACCACCCAAAATCGGCACAAATTTGACACATTTCCTGAGTTTGTCGTAAAACTAAGCAACTTTCACTAGAGAAACTTTGTTTTAAATCAGTTATTGATACATAAGCAAGGAAATCCGATGAGTTTTCAGAATTATGCGATAATTTTTGGGATTTGGCCCCCCCCAAACTGTCCAAAATCACACTTTCTGGATCCACCAGTGCCTCTTAAAGTTGTGTTGCTATTATTAGTAACATAGGGTTTATGAGTCATGCAGATGTTTATTTCCTTTATATGTTTACTAATTGTACCATGGCAAGTTCTGCTCAAGCGCTCAATAAAAATGAATTTAATTAGCATTAATCAAGTGCTTTAAGTCTATCGATAAATACTATTGTATTATAAATATTTTTTAATGAATACAAACTATCTTCTTCTGCATAGACGGTACCGGTAGCAATAATATGCTTTTCCATTTCAGTTTGCGATCGTCTTAATGGTGGCTGCTGCTGCAGCAGATGCGCAGTTCAACCCCAACCAGAACCTCAACCGAAACTTGCAAGCTCCTAGCTTGAACCAAGACTTCAATCAGAACTTCAACCAGGACTTCAACCGGGACTTCAACCAGGACTTCAACCAGAACTTCAACCAGAACTTCGAGCAGAACTTCGAGCAGAACTTCGAGCAGAACTCCAACAGTGAGTTCCAGCAGGACTTCATCCAGAACTTCAACCAGGACTTCAACCAGGACTTTAACCAGGACTTCAACCAGAACTCCAAAAGTGAATTCGAGCAGAACCAGAACCAGAACTTCAACAGTGACTTCAACCAGAACTTCAATCAGAACTTCAAGCAGAACCAGGACCAGAACTCTGGACGAGATGTCAACCAGCAGCAGCGGCAGATCTTAAGCAATGAACAGCCAGAGGTCATCCTTCTCAGTCAGAAATTCGATCAGGATCTGGCGGGAAACTTCGAATACAGCTACGAACTCAACAACGGACAAAAGGTAATGGACCAGCCATGGAGCTTTCTCTGCCGTACCTACGATATTTACAGCGTTACGCTGTACTTGGTGTGAAAACGTAAAAACGCTTCCATTGCACTCAAACCTTTCGGAGTCGTCTTCGTTTTTTACATGTTGTTCTGAAATCTGATCAATGATATTTGTATTTTTTCAAATAAAAACTGAATTATTATATTTCGGCATTCCGTGTTAATACTTTTTGTCAAGACTTGATCGCAAATAAAATGTGAACTCACTTGCTGATCGTTCAATTGTCTAATGTCGCCCGCCACATGCTGCCTTGTGTGCAGACATGTTCGTATGTGTCTATATATGTTAATTTGCGTTCCATATGTGTTCATTTGTGTTCATTTGTGTTCATATGTGTTCAGGCGGAGCAGTCTGGCCGTATTCAGCCGGGACTTCAGCCAGAGACGGGCAATATTGAACAGAAGGGCAGCTACGAGTATGTCGGAGATGACGGCAAAACCTACCGGATGGAATACACGGCCAACGATCGCGGGTTCCAGCCGAAGGGAGAACACCTGCCTACGCCGCCACCTCAGATCGCCGAGTATGAAAAGCTGAGGCGGGAGCAGCCTCAGCTGTTCTGGGCCGAGGAAGGAGGTGCTGGCGTCAACCAGCAAAAGTTCAGCCAATAAGGAGGAAAGTTCTTCTTCCAGTTGTTTATTTGTTTATTTGTTTATTTGTATAATCACCAACGGGTTCTGCACCCACTGACAGGTGAAGTCGAAAGTTAAAACCAGTTAAAAAAGTTAAAAATTGAAAAGTTATTTAGAATCGTTATAGATGGAGAAGTAAAGTATTGTTGTGCCTTTCTATGCTGCTTCACCGTTATTTGCATATTAGAACACCAGCCCAATTCTGCCATTATCAGTCCGTATGCCTTCTTCACAAGGTCGTCACAAGGTCACAAGGTCGTCACACAAGGCGACGTCAAGGTTCACAAGGTCGTCACTGCCAGAGAACCAGAGCGCATCGTCCGCCCGATCTGTGCCAATGGAGATAATCCCGCTCACGTCTGCTGCACCCGACAGGATCATCACTCATCTGCGATAGTTACCAGCTATCCGCACAGAGACTGGGCGGTGGTGTCTTGTGTACAGGGTTCCAAAGCAGTTGAATGAGATGCCGGCGGACATTTGGGCTTGAAAGAAGTGCACTTCAGAACACAATTGAAAGCTTACCTGCGTGATCTCGGTGGCTCTCAACCCGTGTTTTTTTAGTGTTTTAGTGTCATTCGAGTATTAATCCGTTGTTGTCATGCTTCTTATAGGTGTTGTGTCATGGCCTGTGTAGGTATGTCTGCGTCTTATACGAGTGTGATTTATTATCTTACCGTGTATGCCATTGTCCCATTTTACTAACGAGAGAGCCGTTATAGCTACAGTTGATGTGAATGGCTTTTTATAAAGTACGACTTTGTTCTGTTACGACAATGGAAAATGTACTACTGCTCTTGAAAACGAGTGGGTATTTCAGTAATTTGTATGTTATCGTGTACATTAGGTGCTGGGTGAATTGATAAACGTGAGTTGTTTCTGTAGACACTTAAATACACGAAAGAGGTTCAGTTCAGACTTTCAACATTTGCTCTGTCATCTACTGCAGGGTTTCCAGCAAAGTATATAATGAAACATTCCACCCACACCCAATACAATACAAATACATTAATTTTCAATACAAACCCGATTAACATAGACGAGTGTTACCAGGATTGTTGCCCTGGTTGGTTATGTTACTAATATTTTCGGTTCAAGTTTGGTCAAATTTGGTGCTAGGCGCCTGAACTCACAAGGATTGCAGATTTGTGATGCAAACTGATAATTCACTATATAGGACAACGAGCAACAGCACACGTCAACTTATATTCCTGCCCCTAGATGGCACTAGTAAAAACGCCTGAAGTTATGCTGCACCGCACAGCTTGACGCTAAGGACTGTGATCTGCGCATGCGCAATGGTCATAGTCGTTCTGGTCATAGGAATTTAAAAGCATCCTGAACTGCAGATTATTTCGCCTCCGTTTCATCCGAAACAAATTATACCTCTTCACAACTATCACGGTTCTCTTCTCTTCTTCAACCTTGCCAATTCTTACCAGATTCCTCCGAACCATATAACGCTCGGTTTCAGGCTAGCAGAACTTTCTTTTGGCGATATCTGAATCTGGGCACACATCTGTGCGTCCGATGGAATGCATTATGACTTTTTTCGAAATCTCTCTTCTTCGTCTAAAAACAAACTTTTGGAATGTGTAAACTCAGCGTGGGTCTCAGGAGAGTATCCTAACGAATGGCTATCCTCTTTTATAGTTCCTATTCTAAAAAAGGGTAAGCCCAATAATGTTCCAAGCAGTTATCGTCCAATCGCACTTACTAGCTGTGC
>VOPJ01000859.1:0-53069 GCA_014673585.1 Semibalanus balanoides
TGAAGGGGCGGCACCTGGCTGAAGGGGCGGCACCTTCTGAGAGGCGGCACCTGCTGTAGGGGCGGCACCTGTCTGAAGGGGTGGCACCCGGCTGAAGGGGCAGCATCTTCTGAGGGGCGGCACCTGCTGAAATGGCGATCCCTGGCTGAAGGGACGACCCCTTGCTGAAGGGACGACCCCTGGCTGAAGGGGCGACATCTGGCTAAAGGGGCGGCATCTTTTGATGGACGGCACCTGACTTGGGTGGCGTCAGGTCAGTGGCAGCACCTGGGTATGGGACGGTGCCTCGTCGGGGGCGGCACATTGGGACGTCCAAAAAAGTGGTCCGACTAGTCTGAATGGTCTGTTGGGCGTCGACGCCCCTGGGTCACTGGGGCAACGTGCTTCTCCTGAATACTGAACATTATGTATAACCGAAGTATGTATATAAGCGCAAATAGCCGCGACTCAAAGTGCGCTTTCCCAGAACTGTTCGGCCGGGAATGCCAGCGATCACAATGGTATGGTGGAAAGACTGGACTCGATGGTAGTGGTTTCCCGTTGACCAAAAATAGGATATGCCAAACCATTGTTGGCATATGATGCCAGCACGCTCCGGTGTCAAATATGTTCATTGTTCAATGCAAATTGTTATGCAGTAATCTCTTGAATTATGGATGCTACGGATAGCATAGCTCACTTGACATCATGCATGCTTATTGCTCATATTGTCAATGGCGTCGTCACGGTCTCGACATCAGTAGACACAAATCCAAGTGCACGTGCACTTAAACATATGACCATTAATTCAGTTCAGGGGTGGCTGATAATTACTTTAGACATTGCTCCTGCGGTGTTCCAGTGGTGGCGATGCCCATGTCCATTTATTGTCCATCCACACCCAGTGTAGGAGCGATTTAGTTACATACCTGTCTTGTGTGATCGACGCACCTTTTTTGTCTGGGGCGTTTGTCTTCAATAAATGAGACACATTTAAACTGCGGGGTTGGGAGGGATGACATTTTTTCCCACTGGTTAAAACCCGGGTTGGCAAAAACCCCTGGTGGCAAAAAAATAAGAAAAAAGTCAGCGGGTCACGTGAACAGTGGACTCGCAACAAAGCCCTGAGGGCCGGTCCTGGCGAAACTCCTTTCACGGTGCGCCCAATTGGGAGAAATGGAGCTCGTGGAAGGGTGTGACATCAATTGTGGGACACCCTGTAGTTTGCTGGTTCTGATTTGCTGGTCCTGTATACAGTATAAGCTCGCTGTTGCTGAAGTGGTTTTCATTGATAACAATTCAGAACTTGACTTGGACGTGCATTTGTCGTGTGTTAATGTAGATTTGTTCCGCGAGGCTGAAGACGCCACCTACAAATGCAATGCCACAATGCTGAGCATACCTGAGTAGCTGGGCGTTCCCTCTCGGCAACTACTCTACACATCTGTGGCCTGCCTGCCTAGCTGCACCGATTCCCAGCCTATACCAATGACTAACTTCTGCAATGCCTTAGCGTACACATTAGTGGTGCCAATCGGTGCGAATATTTTCGGAAATCCGAATTTGTCCGAACACCGATCGGTGTTCGGTCGGACATAAGCATATTTTCTTTAGACATTTTCGGACATCCAATGCCCAAGGATGGCTTGTCGTGTATTTAAATGGATATATAATGATTTTGGCTTTCTGATATCCTAACTGTAGTGTTATTTGACACAAATGCTTGTATTTATGTATATATTGTGAATGATACACTGGACGTTTTACATTCCATATCATACATTTTGTTTCTGCTTTCGGAAAATTTTGGACAAACAATTATCTTTGGACAGTTTCGGACAGACAGCTGACCATNAATTTGGAAGCGAAACTTTTACGTTCTCCAACGACTGAGGATCATCTAACCGGCCCACTGACATCATCTGACCTTGAACGCGGCCGCAGGTCCTCCCCGTCAGGCGCAAATAGCGAGCGCCGAATCGATTCGAGCCCACCTTGCCAGGGTGGAAACAACTGTATTGTAAGCCCAGCGCTCTCCCTACTGAGCTACATAAGCGGACAGTTTTTCCATATTTTTAATTATAATGACAAATATGTAACAGATGTTGCATTCTATTCTAACTACAAACCTCAGGTATCTCAACAAACAATAAACATTTGATCAAAATCGATCTAAATTGCCCATTTAGCTTGCTTCCAATGTCGTTAGTATTCATTATTCAGTGTATATGCGATTCCATGTTTTTCCTGTCTGATGACCATTGCCCCCCTTCACCGTTATCCCTGACCTGTCTGATGACCCTTGCCCTCTCTTCCGGTATCCCTGACCTGTCTGATGACCTGTGCCCCCTCCCCTCCTAGCTCCGATACCTCTGACCTGTCTGATGACCCGTGCCATCTCCGCCGGTATCCCTGACCTGGCTGGTTTGCATCTGCCCCCCTGCCCTCGTACACCCGAACCGGCCATTCCAGATAGGTACACGGCATAAATTTGGTAGCGTTTGCGTTCCCCAACGACGTGCGGACTGTGCCTCCCTCCGCCGGTATTGGCTGCCTGTCCTCCCTGGTCGCGGTGCTTATGCGCCCGGGCGACCGGACGTGCCTTTTGTGATCAACTGAGGAATGCACGCCCGCTGAATGGCATTCTGCTGCTAGTTGTGGCATTTCGCCTCACTAATTTAGATGGTTTTGCGCAGCCTCGGCCAACATTCCAGCATATTACTTGCTTCCAGAATGTCGATAAATTAGAATGATTATCATGTCGTGCGACGAATGGTATGCGCAATGAAATTCATTGCAGCCTCAGAAGTTCAATGTCCGAGTCGGCGGAACATGAGAGTATGCATGGAAGACGTTTCAATGGGGTTGTTCTTAACTAGATAGATTCATCTCTTCCTAACATAACGCAGCGCATCTAACTTCTACCTCCAGTCGAGGCTGTGTCGGCAAGAGACAGAATGGAACCACAAATTAATGAGGGTGGTGACTGGCCACCCACTAAGGAGGCAGACTCCTGACTCGCGTTTTACTCATGCTCGATGAGAAGATCAAGCTTGCTGCTTGCAAATACTGCACCAGCCTTTCACACTAATACCACCACTAACCTAGCTCAGCATACTCCTTCACGGCACAGGCCTAGGCAGGGGTGACGGTCGGGCGATAGCACTGTATTTCCAATAATTTTTGCTGGACTCTCATCGTTTCCTTGATGCCTGAATTCCTACTCACAAGTGCGGATGTCTGCGACCCCGGCGGGGCGAGTGGGGGGTTGGCTGGTTAGTGTTTGTTGCTCTGACCAGCATTGTGGCGGCGGCAGAGTGATTGATATGTATGTAAGTTTGCTATCAGAAATAGTCGAGCACATCTGTGCTTTTGCGCTGTATCTGCCATATGTTCTCTAGTGTTCCTTATATGAAGCTAATAAATGTGTTGATGATTGATGATGATGATGCAGGATGCTGCCTGGCATACCACGAGGTAAGGCAGGGTATTGTCTGCTACACCAGGATGGTATAAGGCAGGATATCGTCTGCTACCCAGGATGACATGAGGCAGGATATCGTCCTGCTACCCAGGATGGTATAAGGCAGGATATCGTCTGCTACCCAGGATGACATAAGGCAGGATATCGTCGGCTACACAGGATGGTATAAGACAGGATATCGTCTGCTACCCAGCATGACATAAGGCAGGATATCGCCTGCTACCCAGGATGGCATGAGGCAGGATATCGTCTGCTACCCAGGATGGCATGAGGCAGGATATCGTCTGCTACCCAGGATAGTATAAGGCAGATGGTATAAGGCAGGATATCGTCCTGCTACCCAGGATGGTATAAGGCAGGATATCGTCTGCTACCCAGGATGACATAAGGCAGAATATCGTCTGCTACCCAGGATGGTATAAGGCAGGATATCGTCTGCTACCCAGGATGACATAATGGCCCCAGAATATCGGGTCTGTACCCAGGGATGGACATTAGGCAGGAATCATTCGCACTCTACCCAGGAGGTACTAAGGCAGGATATCGTCGGCTACCACCAGGCATGGTACTAATGGCAGGATATCCGTCTGCTACCCAGGATGACATAAGGCCAGAATATCGATCTGCTACCAGATCGTATAAGGGCAGGATATCAGTCTGCACCCAGGATGGCTGAGGCGGATATCGTCTGCTACCCAGTTGTGGCATGAGCAGGTATCCGTCTGCTACCCAAGATGACATAAGGCAGAATATTCGTCTGTACCCGTAGATGACATAAGGCAGAATATTCGGTCTGCACCCAGGATGGTATAAGGCAGGATAATCGTCTAACTACCCAGGGATGGTTATAAGCAGGATATCGTCTGCTACCCCAGGATGACATAAGGAGGATATTTCGTCTGCTGCAACAGGTGGTATAAGGCCAGGAATCCGGTCTGTACCCAGGCATGTACTAGGCAGGATATTCGGTCTGCTTACCCAGGATGACATAAGGCAGAATATCGTCTCTACCCAGGATTGGTATAAGGCAGGATATCGTTGCTACCAGGATGACATAAGCGCAGAATATCGTCTGTACCCAGGATGTATAATGGCAGTATATCGTCTGCTACCCAGGATGACATAAGGCAGGATATCGTCTGCTACCCAGGATGGCATGAGGCAGAATATTGTCTGCTACCCAGGATGACATGAGGCAGGATATCGTCTGCTACCCAGGATGGCATGAGGCAGGATATCGTCTGCTACCCAGGATGGTATAAGGAAGGATATCGTCTGCTACCCAGCATGGCATAAGGCAGGACATCGCCTCAGGCGATTAATTACTCCTAGGTACATGATGGTACATCTATAAATGCAAAAAAAACGCGGTTTAAAATTTGTATTATCAGATGGTATGTTTTTTATCCCCTCGGGGCCTTAGGGGTCATTTTTATAGTTTGGCATGCCCGCTGGTCATACGTATATTTCGTAACATACATTTCGTACATTTTTCTAACATACATTTCTTTTCTTTTTACTAAAAAAAATATGGATTAAAAGTCATTTTCGAAAAAGTTTTGTTTTTTCAACTTTGGAATAAAAAACAAAGTTCTCAAAAATTCGAGATATCCATTTTTTACAACTTGTCATTTCACTTGTTTAACAATTTATCATATGCAATTTGCTTCAAAACTCGATCTTTAGCAATTTTTCAAACATTTATATATTTTCAACCAAAAATGACATGTAGTGACGCCACTTAACCGGTTTATCTCAAATTGGTTTCGACACAACAGCTATGTTTTATAGATGACGTAGAATTGATGTACGCAAAGGTATACTAAGTGTACCGTTGATATCTGCAAACGCTTTGGAAGTTTATTCAGGAAAAACCGACAGGTGGGGATCGGATCCGAACCTCCAAGGCGGTCGTGGCGTAATTTTTGGGCCTACGTAACAATCTAACCAGGTATTGATAATACAAAGATGGGGGGGGACGTTGCTCCCCAACTTGTTTTTCGTCTTCCAAAAACCTTTTTTCGTCCTCGCTTCCAACAACAACAAAAACCAAAAAAACAAAAATTTATGTGGCAGATCGCACTATCTTTTATAGTGGACTGCAATGACCGTGGTGCTTCGTTATCGACGGGAATCGGCGAGTAGAGGTGATTCTTTGGTAGCGGCGGGGAGGGGGGAGGGGAACGAGGAGGAGAGGTGACAGGGGTGGGGGGGGGTGGCGGGGGGGTGGGGGGGGGCGGGGACGGGGGGTGTGTGCTCTTTTATAAATACCAAAAAATGGGGTGCGGGGGAAAAAAAATAAAAAAAAAAAAAAATTTACAGAAAACAACCTCGGGCCTAACTACGTCTGCCCCTACTGACCCCCGGCTGTACGCCTGTGTATATATTTATATTAAATTAAACATTAGTTTGAATAATGGTGTTGATTAACACAATGGTCACCAGACATTATATTTCATGTCTTCGATAGATAAACCCAGTTTGATATTTTTTTGCGAGGTTAAAAATATTTCATTTTGGTTGTCATTTTCCACCAAAATTTTATGGTTTTCAGAACACTGGGCCCCAGCATTAGCCCATTAATCAAATTACTGTTCTTATCCTAAAATTTATTTACAAGAGGGCAGACCATTTTGGTAAAGTTAATTAAAAAAAAACGTATGTACCTACCACAATTAAGAGATCAATCTTGGGCATGGGCATCTCAAGTGGAGCCCAACTTCAGCCCTCCTTCTTGCCCAGCTATAGCTATAGCTATCTTGTCCAGTTATACAGCTTCTAGCTATAGCCCACTGCCCAGCTTGGTCCACCTTGCCTACCAAAGCCCCACTTGGGCCCCACTCGGGGTATTTGCTGAAAATATGTCCTCTCCAACGAGTACGAGCAGGAGCGGCGTAAATTTGTCAGTTAAAGGGACACCAGCCCCATCCTAGCCATTTATTTCCGGTCAACGACATAGGCTTAGTCATAGATAACAGTAGGTCTACTGTTATCTATGGTTTAGTTAATTAATTTTCCAACTTTAGGGGGCACTGTGTCCCGGTGATCATGATTAAGTATTAGGTAACCATAAGACCATGATGTACGCCGTCAGACCATAAGGATAAGTCAGACCATAAGGGCCATATCAGACGAGGAGAACTTCAGGAAAGACGATCAAACCATCAGGGTAAACCATGCAGATTGCAGACTATCATGCCATCAGTAAGGTCCAACATCAACTGAAAATGTCATGACGCTTCTTTGCGGCCCTGCACAAGCTTGTGTAGGGGAGACCGGGGCACGTTCTGTCACTTTTTTGCTAATTGGCCCTGGCGGGCGCACTTTTCAGAGTTGGTGATTGATACTTTTCCAATACTGTTACACAAACATCAATAGCTTCAAAATCGTTTTTAGGAGTTCAAGTGGTATCTCAGTTGGTTTTCGGCTACCAGTGTCGATAATGTTTGGCCGGATGACTCATTTGACAGAAACCTGTCCCATATACGGGGACTGTTCTGTCACTATGGGGCACATAGTCGTGATGGGGGCACTTCCTGTTATCACGAAAGGTCATTGTGGTTCCTGCAGGGGAGAGAGGTTTATTCATCGCCGCCATCAATAGTGTAGAAATGCGTCTTATAGACCAACCACTGCATTTTTTTTTTGCGTTTTTCTTGGTTATCCATGCACGAATCAGAGTCCATGAGTACGCCTATGATTTTTCATTTTGAACTTTTCCCTTTCATACAATAAAGACCATGACATAAGAAGCTCAAAAACGCTTTTTGCATAAAAGTCGGTCGAATGACATGGCAACAATGTCCTTTCAAAAACATCCAATATTTTCGAATGTGTTGCCCCTTGGCCCCCAATTTTTGAACAAAAAAACAATTTTGGGGTACTTAAAGAAAGATTGTGTCACGACAAATCGAATGGTGTTCTTTCCATCGAAATTGTCGTAGCCGGTTCTCGAGATCTCTGGGGGGCAGAATCTGCCCCCGCAGGTTAACGTAGTTCTGGCCGCTCGTGAACTGCATTGGCACCACCCGGATTCGTTTTAAAACGCTGTAGTGGTGTATACCATATTGTAAACAGGCAACATTTTTATGGTCGTTTATAAGTGTACGACTTAGGAATACTGAACAGACTTCAGTGACAGAACCTGCCCGAGATTGGGTGGACAGAACCTGCCCCACTCGAGACAAAGGTCAACACTTTTTCGTTTTTTTTTTACTGAAAAACTTGGGAGAATGGGGCAGAAATAAAGCTCAGCACAATGTCCTCGACATTCATATAGGCCACAGCATTCAAAAGACCTATACAATATCTGAATGCACAAACCCAAATTTAGTTGACTTATAAAAAGTTTGGATTTCTGTTGAAAAAACAAACTTTTCCAAATTTGACCAATCTGGGTCGCAGGCATGTTGTTGCTTTGAATAGTACCCGGGGCCACTGCAAGCACAGAGGAACATATGTACGAACAACATAATAACCTGCGGGTGGATAGTTCACGAGGAAAACCCCGCTGAACATAATGTGCCCCGTGACAGAACGTGGCCCCGTTCCTCCCCTACCTATAACAAGAATTCATGTGGAATTGTTTAGTAAGTAATGATCAGTCGGCGGCGGAAGCGGGGGGGGGTTGGGGGGACTGGGGAGGGGGCAGGTTTCTCCATCGAAAGAGGTGGGGGAAACATGTCTTTTTCCCCCAAATGCTCACGCAAATAGCATTTTTAGAGGTCCGCAGTCAGCACCATACGCAATACGACGCATTGATGAGAATGGATATACAATATCTAGGGCATAAGACTCAAAATTATAGCGCCGCTGCGCGGCGCAATCTACCTATTTCAGAGTTTCAGGTCTTGGGCCTAACAAATACTCGAAGATGGTATAGCTGATTCCAAATTGATGTCGCTGGTTCCAAAATTGGTATGGCCATACCTATCATGCTTTTTCATCCGTTATGTTTGGCCCTTTCATCGCTTGGGAAGGGGGCCCCTTCAGCGCTCGGGAAGGGGTTTCTTTAGAGGCGCTATAACCCCCCTACCCCTGGACGAAATCCTGGCTACGTGCCTGTTTCAGTTTAATCCACGTCCTACGTGGGGGGGGGGGTCCTAAAACGACCCCACATAAGGTTTGTCTTGCATCACTTTTTACACATGCAGCCGATCGTTCTGCAATTTGCAGTAGCTGAGTTTGAAACAATTACATGTATGCTGAATTATGTAGGATAGCGCTTCTTTGAGGCTCATAATGTAAAATAGAAAAAAACAAACCATAGCCTCATAATATTAAATATATTGATGAAAATGGATCAAGAGATAAAATAGACAAACAGTTTCGGGCGTAGCCCATCATCGGGTCCCGATGATGGGCTCGCTCAAACTGGGGGTTTTTGTCTATTTTATCTCTTTTGATCCATTTCATTAATATATTTAATATTATGAGGCTATGGTTTGTATTTTTTATATTTTACATGTATGCTATCGAAATTGAACTGCAATTGGAGATAATGACGTTTCAGTGACGTCATTTTGATGGAAAAGCGATAAATGTTGGAAGAACAGTAGACAATAGAGTTTAAAAGCAAATTGAAAACAGGAAACGTCAAAGATAGAAAATAAAATTGTTTTTCAAAATAGCGATCCCAGATTTTTCAAAACTTTGGGTTTGACCCCCAAAAGTTAACAAAAATCGGGAAAAAATCAATACATATTCTAAATTTTTCAAGCTAATTTGAAAGTGGAATATATGTGAATGAGCTGAGTATGACCAAATGCTCAACAAAATTAAAGCAATGTTTCTTATTTTGACTTAGTGATGGCTCCCTCAGTGTAAGAAGCTAACGACGTTTTTTTATATTTTTATCTTTTGTTGACAAGATACGAACAAACAAAACCCTTTTTGTATTTATGAGACAAAACTGGTCGAGGGAAATGCATTTTTATTTAATTTATTAACGTCTAATTTTGAGGTTTTCTGACAGCAGAATCACTATTCTGGACGTGGTCGAGTCGAGGTCATTCACTTGACCTGGAAGGTCACCCGTTGACCTGAAACATAGAAATTGGATCTTGTTAGTTTCCTCACATGACAGGCAACATGCTGGTTCTTACCGTGTTGCTATATGTTGCTTGGTTTGGAAGTTAACAAGAGGGTCGTTTTAGGACCCTCCCCGTAGGGTGAAGGTCCCGTAGGGCGAGGGTAAAAGTTGGTAAGCGTTAAATGCTTATAACGGTCGGTACTCACATAGAGGTACTTGGTAACGAATGCACTGTCCTAGTGAAAATTAGACTGCCTACGCATTGTTATTTACCATGAAGGCATATAAAATGTTTTATGCACTCTACCTTTTGCGAATATGAACCAAATTTCTATGAACAATCGAAGAGCATTTGACAAATTGCATTGAAATCGGCAGTTTAGCCTGGCCCTGGATGGTTAACTTTTAAGTGTGCACGACTTATTTTTTTGAATAAAAAATAAATATATGTTTTTCTTATCAATTTTCAACAAACGGTTATTATTTCTCGCTCTACCTAACGACCCTCCTGAGATTTTCAAAACGACCCTCCTGAGATTTAAGACGACCCTCCTGAGGTTTTCATTGCATATTTGTTTTTCACAGACAAATCAGCTTGCTGAAATTTGTAGTATTTTAGTTTAAAACAATTATACTTCTTTTGTCAAAATTTCACTGAAGTTATTTAAACGTATCGGGTCATACCGGCTCATTTTCAAGGCCTGCTACCTAGCGGAGGATTTTGGAACCTTTACGTTGCGTACCCTCGGTGGCCTCAATTGATCAAAGCCCGCTAGCGGTGCAGCTCTCACTTCAAAATCCATCGCTAGCATAATCCAAAAATCAAAAAGCACAGTCGCCAGTTTTGTAGAGCGACACAAAGTTATGTTGGGCAGGACCACTTAGTTGGATGTACGCAGAGCACTTTTGTTCCTGCAGCGGTTAAACACATAGCACAGTACATGTGGTGTTAAAAGTCCCATAGACTTGTCTGGCATAAGTTAATGGTTTGATTTAATTATACGCTATGTAACCACTTTCAAACTTTCAGAGTATATATATGCTAAAAGAAGCACACAACAGCGCATGAAAGAAACTAAATTTGGATGATTGGTTTGGTTAATTTGTGTAGGAGGGTAAAAATTTAAAGTTTTAAATACATATATAATTCACGACTATCCCGTTGTTCTCAGCAGCTCTTAATTCTCTGGTTCATACACACGGCCCTCACAACAACAGACACAGAACTAAGAATTATTTGTTAACTATTTTCTATCTCCGACTGGTTTCATCAACCACTCCGCAGAACGGTCACGTCGCCTTTTCTAACCTGGACCAGTGGCTCAGACTAGCATATAGCTTGTAAACATGGCCAAAGGCTGACATTATAAACAACAGAAAAACACACATGATCTCACATCAACGGCTAAGGAACGGACGTGGGGTTCTCCAGTGTTCTATTTATGGGAGTAAAATGCATGCCTTTGAGCATTTGAGCATTGAGCAGTGAGCACCGTGAGGCAATTTACCCCTACATATTTAAATAAAACGTTAAGAAAAGCGACTATTATTATACCTAAACATCACAATTATGGTCACAATAGGTATGCCACAATTAAACCTAACATCACAAACGACAGCTTCCAGCCTTGATGGGAGACTACCGACAAGGGACACAATTAATTAGCCATCGGCTGAATTTCGTCTTGGAGCACTAGTGGCTTTATGCTATGACTCGAGTTTAAGTTAAAAAAGATAACATGTTCTTTATTGATCACATACTAGTCCTTTAATTTTTAAAGAAACCTTTACTTTTTTGCAATGGTGATTTTATATCCACTTGTCAGGCACGTGCGCCTACTACGCTAACCGCCATAGCGTTTCATTGTCTGTAATTCTGTTATTTTTTGTAAATTTGACGCACTGTAGGACAGATATTGGGGAATACAAAAATTACAGGTGATAGAACGTCAAATTGTACGCGACAGGTGGGTCTTCATTTGTTAAAATATGCCTTGTTGCTGACGCCAATATTACCATGCTGTCAAATCGTGCTCCGTGGGCGGCAGCGGCAAGGTGGCTGTGGCGACGCTGGCATTGCCGCAGAAAATTTACGTCAAGTCGCCCGCGACCGGGCGCGGCTGCCCGCACTCGCCTTAGAGAAGGGCAATATCCATTCAACTCTTATTATGATGACTCTTTTTAACACATCAATTCAAATGAATTGAGCAAAATGCCATTTAAATAGTTATTTATCTATGCAAATATTGTATTAGTTAATAATTTGCATAAAACAGAGCGCAGTATATAGCCAAGTTCCCTCTTGGTACTTGTTCTCACATATTGCCCATTACTATCGAAAATGAGCCGCTTACCATTACAGGCGACCCGATACGATGTTTTGGGAGATAATGAAGTTTTAGTGACGTCATACTGGTTGAAAAACGATAATTGTTTGACAAATCGTAGACAATAGAGTTTTGCAGCAAACTTCAACCGAAAAAGTCAAAGGTAGGAAATTACATTTGAGTTAAAAATAGACTCTCACCCTGGCGGTAATTGCTGGCCCTAGGGACCAATATCTTACATCATATCGAGATGTGCAACCAGGAAAAGGGGTTATCTAAGGCTTGGCTCCACTCACGGTCTGTTTTCAATATAAAATTGCATTTCTACGACCTAAAATCAAAATTTGCACGCCGCTTCGCGGCGTCACATCAGTGACCATCGTCATAACGGACCCATCGTCATCGTTTTCGGTTCGACGTAACGCTGAATTTAATGCATCGCATTTTAAGCTTTTTATCCTTAACAAGGCCAGCCTCATCCTCTACACCGCCTATATTTCCGGAGTTTATAAGAAAAATCCATAAAAAATCGTGCCTCTTTCTGGCGCTAAATAACATATTCATAAAAACCGTTTTCACGATGGATTATTTGCGCGAAATGTTTTGAAGCATTTTAAAATGTTTTAAAATGTTTCAGTAGTAGCCGTTTCCACGATGGACTAATTTGAGAAGAAAAAAAATGTTTTAACCCTCGCCCTACGGGACCGTAAGGCGAGGGTTAAAACATTTCTCACAAATTAGTCCATCGTGAAAACGGCTACTACTACTACCAAACAAGGTTTTAAAACATTTCGTGCAAAATAATACATCATGAAAATGGCTAAGATCTAACAAATATAACATGAAAATACAAATTTAAAATGCTGAAGGGGTTTAAATACACGCAGAAAGTGGGAGTACAACTTTTTCGTCATTTCAACCGATTACCGACTCCCCATTAAATAATTATCGACGACGCCCTTGTGTTCAGTTAAAGATGGGCTGATAACGCGCTCCCTACCCCCGGTCAACAACTTCCTCGCGGACGGCCTGTTATCCCTCTCCACCGCTCAAAAACGTTTTGGAAATATTCCACTTGAACTGGCCCCTTCCCTCAAAACCAACGGCTAGATCCTCCCATGCACCTATGTATATAGTACGTTGGGAATGATGACGTTCTATTGACTATTGATATCATGGCATGCCATTTTTGGTGTACAAATGAGAAATGTTTTAAAAATCGTGCAACATCGAGTTTTAATGCAAATTACAATTTTAATAAGTCAAAAGAAAGGAAATGGCATTTGCTTCAAAGTGGCTATCTCAGATTTGCGTAAATTTGGGTTTTAACCCCAAAAAGTCAACCTTTTTTTGAAAAAATACACGGTGCCCCCCTCAGGTGCCAAAAGAGGCGCCCCCTGGGCCTGCAGCCCCCCTCAATGAAAATCCTGGATCCGCCACTGGAGCTGAGGGCCCTCAGTTGGACTGAGGGGCCTCGGTCGGCTTGAGGGGCCCTCGGTCGATTTAAGGGGGCCCTCAGTCGGCTAGAGTAAACTTCAGTCGGCTCGAGGGGCCCTTACCTACTCTTAGTTTGCATGAGGGTTCCTTGTTTGGCCTCATAGTAGGTATCATATAAGGTAGGATGACCAGCTTGACCACATCAAGTTTTCAGAAGTCTTTCCCATCACTCACTTCCCATTCCCGAGTCAATGCCTCTCCTAAGCTGGCACACCAGTTTGCCGCCCTGTGCTCACTTGTCACTCTTGTGCTGTTATAAGGCCAGTGACTCACACAGCATGCCGTCACAGGCGCGGCAGGCAAAGGTGTGACGTGACACGTGCTGCCATCTGTGATCTGAGCGGCGAACTCATATGGTGTTATGCTCCTGTTCGGCGACTGCGATCATGTCATGCTACGCTGTCCGCTGTGTCCGCTGTCCAGCTCAGGCTCTGTTAACGGAGCTTCAGGGAGCGTGTCCGTGAGTGCTATCAGATCTCACAATTTTGTATGACTGTTCGCATGCTTTGTGAATGTTTTGTAGCCTACTACATGATAGCATCCAAAGAACACATCACGAAACGATACCCCGCGTATTAAAACAAGGCAATAAGAATGTCTGACTGATTTCGGAAGAGTTGGGTATCTGAAGGTTTTTAGTTTGGTGTACGTACTTGTAACTTGGACATTACATATATGTAGAGCACAATATTTAAACACAACACCCATTGTTTAATTTTAAAGGATTCTGTAAAACCAAGAGCAGATTCAAATTGGTCCGTGCAATTATAGAAGGTTAATTGCACGGACCTATGGCCTATGATAACAAAGACCTATGGCGTCTTTATCAGGCAAAACCCGCCGCGACCAGCTCCTCAGTCTCGCCGAGACGCCGCACTTTGTATGGCAGACACAAAATGTGGTACAAATCAGGTTCTCCACTCCGAGCCAACCCAGCCTCTCAAGCAGGTCCGATGCATGAACAAACCTTTTGCGACAGAAAATCCGTTTTGTCCTTTAGTTAATATTTGTTTCTTAATTCGAGACAGGTTCTTTTGTGAAGCTCACCATTTATGGTGATGCAGTATCGGACCTGCGAGAGAGCCAAAGTGTTGACCAGCACGGAGATGACGGACGATGGCAGGCGGCTCATAAGATGTGATAGACCTCTGAGAATGCTGAAGCAGCGGCCAACGTCTACATAGTGATGGATGCTACCTGGGTGTCCAGGTTCGAAGTTTGATTGAAGATAATGCCGATATTCTCAGCTTCCGAAACAGGCACGAGAGTGCAGGGGCGTAGGAACTCATTTGAAGTTGGGGGGGGGGCAAAAATTCCAAAAAAATTGGATTTCATAGTCAGTTTTGTTAAAAAATGCAATTTTTTTAAATCAGAGACAGCCATTTCGTAGAACTTGTCATTGCATGTGTTTTAACGCCTTTATTTGCAATTTGCTTCAAAACTTGATTTTTTGAATTTTTCAAACATTTAGCTATTTTCGACCAATAATGCCGTGTACTTACGCCACTAAAATCGGTAGATCTCAATTTTTCGACGCAATTGCTAACTTGTTTCATAGATGACGTAAAATTGATGTACGCGAACTGCAGTGTTTTTCATGGATCAGGTGCACTCATGGGTGCCCACTCAATTCTTCCGATTGTCAGGGCTGGGTATGCATTTTTTACTTTTAATGGTATTGGGTGGGCTTGGGTATGACCATTTTTGAGTTATGATGCTAGCCATCATTTTTTTACTTGACAACTTCTATTACCTATTGTTTAACCGGGTTAAATTTTATGCTTATTAAAATGATATAGGAACTTAAAAAACAATGAATTTTGGCAATTATGATGTAAACAATAAATAATGGGTAAGAGTCTTAGCGTGGTTGATAGATTTAAATCCTCTAAATCATGTCCGATCCAAAGTCTTGATTCCAGTATGACATGATGACGAATAAGCGTTCGATGAGTCAAAGCCACAGCAATACACAGACGTTGCGTGATATTATTCCTAAGTTATTCTCGTTTATAGCATTGCAAGTAAATATGTTAGGTTAATGGTTGCAAATTTTTGTGAAAATATAATTATCTGTGTTTTAAAGGTTAATAATCTACATTTTTTCCACAAAAAGTTGGATGTTAACACTTTGAAATCGATCAGATGAGACCAAAATATAATGTAAAATTCATCATTGTTTGCCATAAGAAAATTTTCTACTAAGAGATATTTCAAGTTAAAGTGATAAGCGTTTCCACGCTTTTATGACCGGTACTTGCCGGCTGCTTTGCAAGTACTTATGGATCTCATTCAAAACTGGCGGCTTTTTCCCGCTTGATAGTTTTTCTTACGCAAGGGAGTGGAAATAATAGTTTGAATCCTGCTTGTTTCGGATATTATATGACGATTTGATCCGTTATTTACATTTGATAGCGCGTTGAATAAACAAGGAAAATTCAATATTATCAGTTTAATTGGGACCCTATGGCGGCTGCGAGCCGCTACTGGTTTGGAAAAAGTTCATTAAATTTTCAGCATTAAAATTATATTTAACTTTTGTCTCTGGCTGAAAAGACTATGGTTTTGTATATTATTCGTCGCAAATATTTTTTTCCCCAAAATAACTCGTACAAACAATTAAACATTGGGAATTAAATTTAAAATAATTATATTGGGAACTGAAAACATAATTATTTTAGTTCGGCGATTTGTTTTGCAGGACATTGTCCAGCGTCAAACAAGTTTCAGTAACACCGGCGCCGTAGATATGGCGCGCGTTCAGTAGTGATGTTCAAACACTGCCTCATGAGTTTTGAAAGAAGTATATGTACTTTATTTTAGTTTGTAAAACATGAAACATTAATGAGGGATTTAAATTGTTATTTAATTCTTAAATTTAAATAAAATCTTGCTATACCATCACGGAGGCCAAAGGAAATTGTGCTAACAAAATTAAAGGTGGTATTTCCCTTGGAATATGGATGGGCCCGGAACCGGGCATGGGCCTTCAATATTATGAATTTTGAACGGGTCTGGTCTTGGGTCTGGTCTTGTTGTTCATGGCTTTCGGCTGTGGGCTGGGCTTGGGGCTTAGGCACCATGAAAAAACTGATGACGCGAAGGGTAGCATCAAGTTTCACGTCGATATCTGCAACGCGACCGACCCGCAAACCCCCTACAACTACCCACCACTACCCGTTCATGAGCCATATAGGCTGGCCAGCTACGCCGCCAAGTACCCACAAATACATATTGACATCATTTTATGACATTTTTAAATTTAAAGAACTCATTTTTAATGCTGAGCTTGTTTGTGTTGATCTCTGCTCACTAACTGAGGTGCCCATATGTGTTCAAGCATCTCAATTCGCTCAAAATTCCTTTGTTTCTTTTTATGAAAATTATGTTTACCACTAACTACCACTACATCAAATGATGCTTGTGCTACCCACTACTACCCACGTGGGTAGGTAACTACCCACATCTTGTGGGTAGGTGGGTTAGAAAAGTGGACACCTATAATTCGGAAAGTTCAGGGAAAAAACCGAGGGGGTCGGATCCGAACACGTCCTCAGGCGGTCGTGGGCTATGCCTCGTAATTTTGGACCAGGTATTGAGACCCAAAAGTTGGGGGGGGGCGTTGGCCCCCCGCTTAAAAAGTTGAGGGGGCAGTTGACCCCCCTGCCCCCCCCGGCTCCTACGCCTATGCGAGAGTGTGACTGCGAAATTTTACCGTGAAGTTCGGGGCATTGCGCAAGTCTTTATCGCTTCCCAACAGCATCAGTTCAGTTTTCTTAGGGTTGATTTTCAAGCCGTTGGCACGAAACATGTTGAGAAAATAGGGGCGGATCCAGGGGGCCGCAGGGGCCGCCCCCACCAGAACGCCAGAAGGGCGCCCCACGGGCTGTCCGTCAGCTGGGCGCCCGTGAACACTCAGCGTTCCTATGACTAGAGCGTGCCCCTCAGATCACTTTGGCACCCCTATCAGAATTACAGAGCACCCCTCAGACCACTCAGTGCCTCTTTGGCACCCCTGGATAGTTGGAAGGCGCCTCTAAATTGGCCTGCGGCCCCCTTCGAAAAAATCCTGGATCCGCCCTTGTGAGAAAGGCAAGCAAAACGATGCGCCCGGCGTATGCACTATGTGTCGATCAGCGGCGCGTGGTCCATGCAAAGTTACTGGCTATACAAGTGCAAATTCATGGTTTATGACGTCTTCACAATTTAAATCAGTGCTCAGCATCTATGGGACGCGAAGCGATGAAACAAACACCAATGTGTACACCAATGTACCGCCTCTAAAATGCATGCTAAGTTTTATATTTTAATGCAGTATTTCGCTATAAAAATTCACCTGTAATATTTACTTTGCCGATTTGTTAATATTTCCTTCATTACACTGCCGTAGCGTCAAAACCAAATGGTGCTAAACGATAAAAATGTTGCAGCTGTAAAGCGCAATCAAATCCATCTAATACACACCCAAAATGTATTTTTGCCTTCAAACATGAAGCTTATAATTGCAAATTAAAAATGACGCTGCAAAACCTATTTAGTTCAAAGTATCGATTTAGTTCGGAGCTATTTGCGACTGCAAAACAACACATAGCGAAAATTATTCAAAAGCATGCTTCGCACAAAACGAACCTCCGTTGGGCGGTTGATAAATTGACGCGGACTTATTCGTGCTCGCTCGTCCTTCGCCGTTTAAGGTGTCTTACTGGTATGTTACTGATCATAGATAGTGATGTCTTGCATGTTGTACTTCATCATAGGCGTATGCAGGATTCAAATAAGGGAGGCACAAGAACTTTTGATAGGTATAATTCACGATATTATAACAGTAAGTAATCAACTGTGATCATTTCACTTGCAACCTCAATTCACATTGGTTACCCCCTTTTAACCTACCAGGACTCGCCTATTATCGTATACTGCTTTATAGAGTACCCTCGGCCTCTGGTGCGTATTTCATCAGAAAACTGCAGTATGCTATGTCATTGTAGGCCCATGCATCTCAGTTTACTTGCAATAATAAGACCCCTTTTTCGATTCCTGAGCGTGCCTCTCCAAAAAATACTTAATTTTATCTCCTGGCCTCATATGTGCATATATAATTCCCAACTTTTTGTCTATTACGCCGTAATCGCTTCATATTGTCATCATCATGCTAGTCACCCCTTTTTTTCTGTGCCTGAACACGCCCCTGAAACTTTTTATGTAGTAAATTATCCGAATAATACAAGGCAAAACAATCTTGAAGATTTTCATAGCTATACAATCATGCCCTTAACACAGGTTTATTGACTGTCAGGCAAGCGTTTCATACTTCTTGGAAACCTCCCCATTTCAAGTCCCTGAAACTACCTCTGCCGTGCAAAATGTATTATATATCATTAACATTAACTAACTTGACTTGTTGAAATCACCGTAATCCTAAGTAACTCCTTCATGCGTGAGGCAGTAAGGAAAAAGACGTGAAGATCGCATCTCCGTATTATTGTCAAATGTCGCCGAAAAATCCTCCCAAAACTTGGTCCTGGAACCGCCTCTGCTCAGTTGAGGAACTCAAAATTTTGACTTAACATATGAAAATAATTTTTTGGAATGTTAAAATGTTGCATTAAAGGGATGTGTGCCTACTGCACTATTGGTGCATCAGTGAAGGTTGTTGACGCGTAGTGCCTGTAGAACAGATTTTTTCTTCTGAATTTAGCCTTAATGCTTTCATTTCTTCCCAGATTGGCACCTTTAGTTGACTGGGAGGTTATATTTCATAGTCGCCAATTTCATTCTGGAAGAATTTAGATTTGCGGATCTTATGGTCGCCAGAAGAGCTTTTCGCTAATACTAAGAGAGCATGCTGCTTAAAATAAATTACAAAGGACGCTAGGCATATATTTGTTAACTCTGGCACAAATAGCATTACAACCGAACTCGTGAGACATACTTGATAACAGACTCGCCGAACAGATCCTTGATTCAACTTGTAAACAAACCCATACATTGGCTCATAGGGTTTGATTTATCGTCGTTAATAGTCGGGGCCATTATAGGTAACATCTCGGCACTTCCTGTTTATAGTGAACGAATCGTTAAATGAGTTTTTTGAAACAAAAGCAAATGCCAAAAACGGAGAATATAAGTAAAATTCAACTAAAGGGGGCTCACAGAACGTGATTTTTATCGTACGACCAAATAATCAAACCATTGGCGTTCTACTTACAGTAAATAGAAAAGTATATTTGACATTTCAACAACAGAGTAGGCCCAGTGAGCTCCCTTTAGCCTACTTCTAGCCGTTCCGCAGAAATATGGCAATAAACATGATTGGTGGACAAAAACACCTCCCCTGCCACTAGTAGGGTTAATGTATGGAGATTATCTAATAAATGTGAATGTCCAGATAACCAAGATAGAACAGTTTTTGGTAAGTCCTATCTCCTAATAATACTAATAATAATATTAATAATGAATATATAAATAATAATAATAAAATAATAATGAGTATTTCCAATCCCATGTCAGTGCCCTGCCCCTGTGATGAGCTATCGGGGCCGAGGGCGGGTGGAGGGGGGCTATCCTCCATCTACCCACCGTCATGTGGGCGACACATTCACACCTGTCGTCACCTGAAGCGACCTGTCACTGTCACCCTCGGGTGGCTGCCCTCCGACCACCTGCCGGGAGCCGCGGCCCCAGCACTAGGAATGGGTGGCGCCCTGACCGCGGCCCTGACACTGGGAACGGGCGGCGTCCAGACCACGGTTCCGTGGCCGGCCTTAGCTCAGTCATTGTACCGCCAGTGGCCTTAGCTCAGTTATTGTACCGCTGGTAGCCGGCATTAGCTCAATCCTTTTCGCTTATCTGCTGACCAGACATGTGCCTGGATCCAGGTATCCAGCTGAGATCCGGATATCTTTTCCTGTGTTCCAGGATCCACATGGGGCACCAGGTCCAGGCACACAATAAGCCGAGGGATCCACTAAGACCCCAGATCCTGATACATATATTTTATGCCGCGGGACCCACTAGGATCCCAGATCCAACTTTGGGATTGAGGCACGCTGGTAGGTCAACCTAATTCTTGCTAATTTTATCATGCTGGAGAATGCATTACAAACTCTATCTTTGCTAATAGTTCAGACGTAGTGAGTGAGAACGCGAAGCATTCGAACGAGCGTAGTAGAGATGCCACTTTTCAGGCTTGTGGCTAGCCGACCCGACCCGCAAACCCTCTTCAACTACCCAACACTTCCCACATGAGCATATAGGCTGCCAGCTTCCCGCAAGTACATCGGGCCTCTCACTGGAATAACACCGACCCCACGAACATTTTTGTCATCGTTAATTTCGTCATTTGATAACAATCATTTGTCAATCCTGGAATGCTGTTTTGAGGTTCGTATGATCTCTTCTCACTAACTGAGGTGCATTATATTTGTTCAAGCTCCCATTTCCTAGAATCAAAATCACAACTTTTTTCATTTTATGAAAACTTCTGTGCTGAACCCCGCCAAACGCAGCCCTATCATTCCAAAATGAAATCGCTTGTGCTACCCGCTACTACCCACGTGGGTAGTAACTACCCACATCTCGTTAGTAAGCGGGTAGGAAAGTGGCACCTCTAGAGCGTAGTGTTACATATTTCATATTTGCCAAAATCCGTCTTCATCTTGCGTGCGTGCTTGCTTGCGTGGATTTCAGGGATAACTCCCGTTTCACTGCACTGATTATCCAATAGTATACACTGATAATTTTGTCGTAAAGTTACACATATTGTAGGCTATATAAAAATATTTATCACAACCAAAGAAACTTTCACCATCCATAAATAAACACAAATTAGTGCATTGCCGAATAATTATTTCCCATTGATCACGAGCTTAATTTTAGCCGTGTATTAATTGGAGTGTTAATACACTCCCAGGAGTGATAATACACTGCTGAGCCTTAGGTCAATGACCCTGCATTGAACTCCTTAGAATATGTATCTGTACGTGAAATCTGTACTCGAAAGTCAATTTTCGGTCGCGGGGGGGGGGGGGGGCAAACAAGGTAAACTCCACTAAAAACATTCTCCTCGGATTTGGCCAACCTATTTGTTAGAAAGGGCCATATTTTCAACACACATTTTTTTTTCCTTTCGGAGAAAAAAATCAACAAAAACATTATTTTTCAGGGGGACCCCCGGTTATATTCAGCCCAAAAATTCCGCCGTATTTGGCCAGGCCGGCGAACACGGGCGACATTTTGCCAAGAGAGCACCGTGGGCACAGGCCCCTAATTTTTCGTGCAGTGTAGGCCCGTAGCAGGGGGGCACAGGGTGTGACGTGCGAAGCCGACTACGTCACGCGGTGCCCCCTTGATCCCATGGACCGACTTTTTCAAATACAAATGATCGGTCGACGTTCCCTTTTTTGCGACTTTTTTTTTTTGGGAGGCCCTGCAAAATATAGGTGGCCTATAATCAGCGAAAGATTTTTACACTGTCGCGCCATTTTTTTCGGGGGCGGGGGGAGAGGCCTTTGCAGAAGGGGGTCCTTACGGGAATGCCGTGCCACCCTTTGTCGTAAGGTTCAGCGTGCGTCTCTGGCCCCAACAGGCCAATGTGTGCAGGTTCCAAGTTGATGCTCCAAAGGGCCTTGGCTGCTCTGCATGTCATGAAACCCACAATGAAGCCGCCTGAGGGGGCAACTACAAAGGGGGCCATTGCCAGGGGGGCACGCACGGACCTTCAGGGGGAGGGGGGCAATTGCCCCTTTTGCCCTCCCCTTGGGTACGCCTATGATTCAGGTACAAGTCTGATGCTTGACACGGGTTGAGTTTCCTATTCAAATGTGAAGCCACTGCCCCACCGACATTGAGTTTGCAAACTTTTGCATTTTACCCCAACAACTTTTGTGAGATTTAAAGGCTTCATGGCATTCAAGTAGCTACTTTTCACCCCGAACAAACAAAACAACCAACCAAAATGCAATTTTGCCCAACTGACTTTTGGGAAAAAGCTCCATCCATTTTTGTGTTAGTTATCTAAGGTTTAGCTCGGAAACATTCACGTATATCCCCCCCGCCCCCGTCATAAAAGTCAGAGCTCTGATGCAGCTGGTTGGAAAGATCGGAAGGACAGAAGACACGTCACTAACAGGATCGGAAGGACTCAGCATTAACGAAACCTGGCTGTGCGAGAGTTAAAGCCATAGACGGTTCTTTGAGCCAGACCTTCATTAGATTAGTCTTCAGTATCTCGTCACCACGACTTACCGTCCGAGTCGGTGTGAGATATAGTACCTACTTATTCAGCATCTAGATGCTCACAGTTTTTGTAACAAAAGAGGTGTCACAGTTTCACATATGGACAATTATAGCTGTACTACCTTACCTGTATGCCTTGTAGGTCAGAAAGCCCGAATCTCTGATAAGGGGAAACACTGGGCAGTCCTGGTCTGTATCTCAATGACGTATACAAACCACAACTCTCTTTTTGTTGTCACTCCCGACTGGCAGTCACTAAACAAAGCGTGCTGTGTCCACCACGCACCAGTCACCACGGCAAACTGTCAGCTCTGCCTCTCCACCTACTAATTAACGTGCGCTACCCGAGAGAGATAAGTGTTGAATGTTGATGCACGTGATAAAACGCATATTTCATGATAACCAGCACCTGAGTCAATGTTGAACGCAGGTGGAAAGCAGCTGTATCACGAGTCGCTATAATAACAGCGAGTTTTCCGATCTATTTGCCGCTGACTTTTTTAAAGGAGTGACCAACCGTCTATCATAACGACCCAGTGCAGGGACACGCGGGGACCCATGAGTCCATTATTTAGCACAAAATTTGACGGCAAGAAGTAGTGCTCCGGGGTCATTCCGTAGACGTCCAGTATCCGATTCCTGACTATTAATATACCGAAGCCTTATTTCCCGCCTGGTCGTCTTCCGACTTGCCTCAGAAACTTGGCACGTGCGATCTATCCACGATGCCCAGGCATCGATAGTGATTGGTATTGTCCACTGATTCTAACCGTGTCAACAGCTGAGTTTTCTCGTCTTGCCGGTACATATGCAATGATGCATACAGACTGGTTTACAATTACGGTGAGACCTCGGGTTTTATTCACAGATTGAGCTTGATAGCCTCAATGAGCTTTAGCGCCCCCCCAAAAACCCCTATTCACAAAATTAATACTAATTTCTGTACCGTGGTGACTGTCTTTTGTTCGGTGACCGTCGGTGACCTGGCTGGTGTGAGCGACGTTTGGTGACGTTTGACGGTTACAAGTGACGCCGCTGATGTCCTTTGGCAGATATATATATATATATTTGACTACTTCTGAATATATTCGGTAGCATCTGAAGCACGTCAGACGCCTGGTGGCACGTCTGGTTACACGTTTTATGACACGACTGGGGACGTTTTGTGACGCCTTGTCAACGTCTGGTGGGTGAAGTTCGGTGACGTTTGGTGACGTATTTGGTGACGTCTGACAACGTCTGGTAAAAGTATTATGACATTTGGTGGCGTCTGATGCCATGTCTGGCAACGTTTGCTGAGGTTTAGGACGTTCGGTGACGTTGGATGATGTCTGGCAACATTGGTGACGTCTGGTGACGTATGGTGACGTATGGTGACGTCTTATGATGCCTGGTGACGTCTGGTGACGTCTGGTGACACGTCTGGCAACGTTTGCTGAAGTTTAGGACGTTTGGTGACGTTTGATGATGTCTGGCAACATTGGTGACGTCTGGTGACGTCTGGTGACGCCTGGTGACGCTTGGTGACGCTTGGTGACGTCTGGTGACTTCTGGTGACACGTCTGATGACGCCTGGTGACACGTCTGGTGACGCCTGGTGACACGTCTGGTGACACATCTGGGCTGCCCACCGGGTGACACGTCTGGTGACACATCTGGGCTGCCCACCGGGTGACACCTGTGTGAGGAGATAAGGTGGAGCCCGACTCTCTGAGCGGCGTGAGATGCCACTGGCGGCGAGGTCACGCTAGGCGACAAAAACGAGGCCACCTGTCGGCTCTCCACGGTCAGCCCACCTGGCTCGCTTGTCCCCTCATCGCCGGGTCTGGGAGGTACGTGTGTCCTCAGCCCCGAGAGCAACCTTGTGGGCTGAGGGCGGGTTGACGGTGGGCTGAGGGCGGACTGACGGTGGGCTGAGGGCGGGCTGACGGTGGGCTGAGGGCGGCTGACGGCGGACTGAGGGCGGGCTGACGGCGGGCTGAGGGGGCTGACGGCGGGCTGAGGGCGGTGGACGTGGGCTGAGGGGACTGATGTGGGAGGGCGGACTGACGGGTGGGCTGGAGGGCGGACTTTGACGGTGGGCTGAGCGGACTGACGGAAGGCTGAGTGGCGGACTGACGGTTGGGCTGAGGGCGGACTGACGGCGGGGCTGAGGGCGGACTGACGGTGGCTGAGGGCGGACTGATGGTGGGCTGAGGGCGGACTGAACGGTGGCTGAGGGCGGGACTGACGGTGGCTGAGGGCGGCCTTGACGGAAGGCGGGCGGATGACGGTGGGCTGAGGGCGACTGACGGCGGCTGAGGCGGACTTGCGGTGGGCTGAGGCGGACTTTGAACGGTGGGCTTGAGGTGGACTGACGGTGGGCTGAGGGCGGACTGACGGTGGGGCTTGGGGAGTTGGGGGGGGGGACTTTGGGGGGACGGTGGGCTGAGCGGCGGACTGACGGTGGGACAAGGACTATTCATGGGTGCCCAAACCCAAGCCCACCCAGCCGAAACCCATGAACTAAACAAGCCCAGACCCAGACAGACCCATCAAATTTCATAAATTTTACCCATGCCTCATTGGGCCAATAAAGATAAGGTAGATAATTATTTTACTCAAAATTCGCACCATACCCTAGAATGTTGACTATTCATAATATTAACAGAAATAATCTTAATCACCCTGGTGTGTTGCTGTTGATTTGAACTTATCGACACTTTGCGGTCAACATTGTCATATTTGTTCAGACCTAGTATCAGACATGGTTTAAAAATAATACGCCATTTCTTACCACGATTTAATTGTGTCAGTATAATGTCAAAGTATATTGTTTAAGATGTCCTATATCATATACAAAAATAAAACATGTTTACCTGGTCAAACATCTGGTTGTCAAGTAAAAAATGACTCTTAGCGACATTATCCAAAATTTGCCATAACCCATGCCCGCCCGTACCCATGAAAAGTCAAAAATGCATACCCAAACCCAGACATTTGAAGAATTGGTGGGCACCCATGGGTGCACCCAGCCCTGATAGCCCCTGGTTGAGGACCCAGCCATGGGGATGAACCTGACGATGGATCACGTGGGGTGATGAAGGTCACGCAAGATGGGTCGAGCAGGTCAAGCCGGGCCCCTGCTAACCCTTTAGAACCTGAAACGCGCCCGAATTTCGGTCCCGTCGGAGCTCGAGCCTCCGTGAGGGTCGCGCTACGTCGTTCTCCTCAGAGCCGGCTGCCATTCTGACATGTGTATTCGGAACAGACGAACAAGTATATATCACACTCGGAGCCACACACTTACTGCGCGCGCCAGTCACACACTTACTGCGCGCGCCGCGGCCGGCTACAGCGGCGGCGGACCGGCGCGTGGTGCGGCCAAACTCGCAGTCTGAGGGCGCACCGAGACGCGGGGGTGTTCTCTCAGGAGAACTGTACTCTTCCTGTACCGGTGGAACGGACCCGAGCGCTCCCTCCCGGCACCAACGGCGCTGTCTCGCTAGCAAAGCCGTGCACTGTCTGCCCGCGCTGTCATTCACCGACCGTTCTTGAATTCATTGCAAACGTGAGACTGTGCACAGTGACAATGGCACGCAATCCGTGCACCGATATCGCTAATTCGACTGGTAATCTATAAGCGCTGTTCCTCATGTCACCTAGCGAGTGTACTAAACAAGAGCAGTCCATGGACAGAGCACCACATCTATCGTATACCCAGGTACGCGGTGCCTCAGCAGAAACGCCTATACAAATGAGAGGAACGTTCGAGAACGGTTCGTGCGAGCGAAGCGGAGAGGAAGCTTTCAGGCAGTATATGTATAGTCCAGCGGTGGCAACTGCACAAGACTTCCACTTGCGTCGGTTCACAATGTAAACCCCAGCGTCGGCAAGGCACACCGCCCTGCACCCACGCGTGCTTCAGTTTTGAACTAAAAACAATGTCAACAAATGTCTATGTATGTCCAGCCCACGTGGCGTAGGTTCTATATAACTCATTCTGCTCATATCAGGGCATTTAATATCACAGATGTCGCACTGCATGGCGCCGGCCCGCGGTGCCAGCTCCCATCCTCTCCCCCGGCTCCCATCCTCTCCCCCCGGCCCCGCCGCTCTCCCTTCCGGTACCGCTCCAGCCGCCGACCCGACCCGACCTGACCCGACCCGCCCTAACCTGACCGGACCCGGTCTCACATGACCTCACAAAGCTGGGACCAAGCGCAGTCCAAGCATTTCTCCACGAACGATCTGAAAAAAAGAAAAACACACCGTAAGACAATACAGCTGGTGTTAGTTGGGAGTGGGACTAACGCCACGAATACAGCTTTCCACAACTATTTTATTTTATAGCTAGCACATTCAGGAAACAATAGCGGCCACCTGTTTGCTCCTCAGACCGGCTGAAGGCCCTCTCCCCAGCCCTGGCTGTACCCAGACATCTCTATTGTGCCTGTCTGCGTCCCTGTCACTGGCAAGGTGGACCGGCGTCCGTCACCTGGCGCCCGTTGCAAGCGACAAGCTATCAGGCCATTCGGCGACAATAAAACCCAACAGCGTCACTTTTGATTAATGGCTGCTCTGATTGTTCTGCTCGGGTTGTCTATCCGAGCGGACGTATTGGCAAAGCCGCGCCGGCCTGCCGACCAACGGCCGCCCAACCGCCGCCTGTCCTGGGCCCTGCCCGACCGCTGTCCTGTCCTGCCCTGCCCGACTGCCGTCCTGTTCCTGCCCTTGCACCGACCGCCGCCTGCTGACCCTGCCCGACCGCTGTCTGTCCTTGCCCTGCCCGACCGCTGTCCTGTCCTGCCCTGCCCGACTTGCCGTCTGTCCTGTCCTGCCATGCCCGCACCATCCTGTTCTGCCCTGCCCAACCGCCGCCTGTCCTGTCCTGCCATGCCCGACCGCTGTCCTGTCCTGCCATGCCCGACCACCGCCTGTTCTGCCCTGCCCAACCGCTGTCCTGTCCTGCCATGCCCGACCGCTGTCCTGTCCTGCCATGCCCGACCGCTGTCCTGTCCTGCCATGCCCGACCGCCGCCTGTTCTGCCCTGCCCAACCGCCGCCTGTCCTGTCCTGCTCGACCGCTGTCCTGTCCTGCCATGCCCGACCGCTGTCCTGTCCTGCCATCCCCGACCGCTGTCCTGTTCTGTCCTACCCGACTGCCGTCCTGTCCTGACTGAGAAGACAAGACCATCGTCCTGGATGGAGTGACAGTGTGTTATAGTCCGGGCCGCTGCTGTCCCCGTTCCCTCTGAAGGGTGGATTCAGGAGGGACCATCGTAGCCTTGCCCCCCCCCAAACAAACAAAATTGGCCAAAAGCTAGCATATTTCCTGATTTTACAGACAAATTAAGAAACTTGTGCAAAAGAAACTTGGTTAGCGAATTCTGAGTTCCTTTAATCTTCCCAGACTTTTTTATTTTGGCCCCTCAAAACCGATTTTGACCCGCTCTGGACCCGCCAGTGCCCCTCTGAATTATCGTTCAACTGCTGCAGTCCCCACCGGTGTCTTCCCAACCCCTATGATTCCCCGACCCGACAGTGAACGGCACGTGTTGAGAGCTGGCACGTGTTGAGCGCTGCTGAGCTGCTCAACTGTGCCCGGCTTGCGGCCAGGCTCGTGCCGGTGTTGAACCGACGCTATCCGGTGTGTCGATCTCGCTAAGTAATTGGCAGGATTAATTCGCGGAGGTGGAGCAGCAGTGGCAGTGCGTGCTGGCGCGAGACCGGAACGGGAACCGGGAACGGGACGGGGACGGGGACGGGGACGGGGACGGGGACGGGGACGGGGGGGACGGGGACGGGGACGGGGACGGGAACCGGGAACCGGGAACGGGACGGGGACGGGGACGGGGACGGGGACGGGAACAGGGACGGGGACGGGGACCGGAAAAAGGCGGGACTCAAAGGTGAGAACAGTGTAAGATTGGATGATGACCGGCGAGCTAAACGAAATAAAGGAGCGAGCTGTTGATTATTAGATTAGACCTGATTAGACAGGCCAAAATCTGAAATAGGGTGAGACCCTATCGAACAGTACTAGCTGAATAGGAGCAGGAAATGTTTCATGAACCCGAATCCACAAAACTAGGGACATTTTTATTTCAGTGTAAGTTGCCCACTGTTCACATCAAGTAATATAAACGTTGCCTTCTTCTCACCTGTGACCGGTGGATGCGCCTGCGGCGGAGTCAGGTCAAGGTCAGAGATCGCTGTCGGTCCTCATACGGGCGACACATAGCCGGAGGAGCTGGCGGCACCGCCCTGGCCGCCGCTGCAACAGCGAGAGAAGAGCGTCATTAGGTCAGCTTCGCTTAGGTCAACAAACAGACAGGTCACGGGTAACGAGTCAGCGATAGAGAGGTGCATATTGACAGGTCATGGGTCAGTTCATAGACAGGTCACGGGTCAGCACATAGACAGGTCACGGGTCAGCACATAGACAGGTCACGGGTCAGCACGTAGACAGGTCACGGGTCAGCACATAGACAGGTCACGGGTCAGCACATAGACAGGTCACGGGTCAGCTCATACACAAATACAAAGGTCATGGGTCAAAACTCAGAGCACACACACAGGTCACGGGTCGGTATATAACATAATACACAGGTCACAGGTCAGCACGCACAAGCAGGTCACGCCGTTCGGCCACCTTCTCCGTTCGCTGACCATGTCACTGTCCTGTCCCCGGCCACGTGGCACCCTGACGCCTGATCCCCCAGGACTGTGGCACATTTGGCGGCACGTGAAAAGGTGACAGGTGACACACAGCTGGCACCACAGAATGTGAATATCTCTTATCTTTGTATTTAATGAAAAAAAAGAAACGTAATCTTCACCATCTTTATGCATAATATTGTGGTGCCCATTGTTTTCGTCTTTAATTTTTGTCATGTGGCACACCTTTATCTGCTCTTTTATCCATTAAACCCGCACCGTGACGGGGGTGTTTGACGCCCTCGGCAAACCTGAAAAGGTTTGTCTAATAAGTAATACCTGAATAGAAAAACCTGAATAGGTTTTTCAAAAAAGCGGGAAAACGGCGGCGTTCAGCATCGCCATTTTTTGACACAGCGGTCCGGGCATAAATTACCTAAATTCTGTGCAATTATTGACATAGGGTCATCTCAGGTCAGGTTACCAGACCAGGTCACGTGACCCCACCTCCAAAAATGTTTGCGGTCGTACAATAGTCACAGTTTTTTGCCGATCGGTTTCAAACTTACAGGACTTCATATCGGCCATAAATACCCACAATTCGTTTATCCTTGATTTTCTCCTCCTTCCAAATGGCTTCCATATTTTTCCATGAAAACTTTTATTTCTGGGCAGAGGAAAAGTTATTATACATGATTACCGATCACTTTTTCATGTGATCCTTGGGGGGGGGGGAATGGGCCACTTAATGTCTGGGGGAGGGCGTGGCCCTAAATCTGCCCCCTGGATGCACCCTGCCCCTGGATCCGCCAGTGACGAAATGGGATTTGATTTTGCCATATGATCACCACTATAATATTCGCCTAGTTCAATTTCAGTACCAAGGCTATTGGTCAGCGTCACCGAATAACAACCCACCGTGATATCAGCCATACTTATACAAAATAACGGCAATGGTGCTGCCACTTCACGAAACATGGGGGATTAGGCATTCTGAAATAGATTCTTTACATGCAATGCCCATTAGCATCATGCTGAATTCTGGACGTATTCGGGAGGACGCTTCCCTAATCCCTGATGAGGAATACATCCCCTCGTCCCTCATCCCTCTTGCGACACCCATGGATGAGAGTTGAACTCTCATGGAATGGGCGTCGACTCTCACGACTCACAGTATGCTGCTGGTGTTCCAAGTTTGTACAGAGATGGAGAGGTAAACCCCCTGTTGGACAAGCCGGTAAAAATGTAACAGCAGACTGCAAAACTGGTCTACTGGTTACTGGTGAGCTAAATAAACCAATTTTGTCTTTGGGTTACACCTTCGCAACTAAATAGACAGCTGACTTGGTCCGGTCCTGACATTTGGTCCTAACCACTGCGGTGATTAGAACCTGTAGTAGCACTGGATGCAGCACTGTATATTTGTATAATTGATCACTGTTTAGTGTTTATTATATTAGCGCTGTATATTTGCACCCATGCGAAATACGAAAAATGTAGCTTGACTGAATGACATAGGGTTCAAGAGGTGTCACGGGTCCCAAACCACCTGCATTAGCAAATTATTAATTGGTCTTATTTTCAAATATGCTTTAATATTTTATTTTCTAAAGAATGCTAATTCTTGATCAGCCTTTAAAGGGCTGATCACTTTTTTCCAGCACCACAAAAAATGGAGTATACCACTTGAAATCAGACAGAGAGACCGAAAAATAGAATTGTAAATTCATCACGTTTTGCATAAAAACATTTATACTAAGAGCTATTTCAAGTTAAAGGTTGATAAGCGTTCCACGCTTTCCAAAATTTCAATGACGGTACTTGCCGGCTGCTTGCAAAGTACTGTGGATCTCAATCAACTGCGGGCTTTCTTTTCCCCCACGTATTGTTTTCTTCAAACGTAGCAAAGGGAGTGGAAAATATAGTTTGAATCCTGCTTGTTTCGATAATAATTACCCGCGATCTAAATACATTTGATGAGCCATTGGATAAACAAGGAAACCAAATTATCAGTTAACATTGGGTCCCTAATGGCGGCCAAGCGGTACTTAGGTTTTGAAAAATGTTTCATAAATTTTCGATAATTAAGTTATATTTAACTTTGTCTCGTGGCTGTGAAACAGACTTTGGTTTATATCATCATCAGAAAATCCTTTTTTCCACCCCAAATATACTCGACAGACATTCAACATGGCAATGAGTCAATTGAAAAATTAACTAGGGAAACTAAAGCAATAATTATTATTAGTTGTCGGCGATTTGGTTTGCAGGGAAATTATGGTCCAGCGTCGAGCAAGGGTTCGAACCACCAGGCGCCATATATTGGCGCGCTTCATATAGTGATGGCAAAACATGACTCATCGAGTTTCGAAGAAGTATATGTACTTTACTTTACAGCAATTGAATGAGGGATTAAATTTTATTTAATTTTAAATTTAAATTAAAGTATTTGCTTTACCCATCACGCGAGGCCAAAGATTGATGCAACGAACAAATTAAAGGTGATTATTCCCTTCAATGCTAAGGAAGCGAAATCCGATGAGTGTTTAAGATTCTGTGAGACTTTCTATGATTAAAAAAAAATGTTGTTTTGCCGTTCTGGATCTACACTTGGAAATCATAAACCGACTAAGTCTGTCTGTCGTAGTCCAAGTAAAGGAATCCAAGTACTAAATACAAGTACTAAGTACTAAGTGTCGTAGTCCAAGTACTAAGTCTGTCTGTCGAATGCATAAATTATATCAAAATGTCACTCAGCTCTGCTCTGTAACTCAGCCTCAGCCTCAGTGCTGTAGCTCTGTAACCATGGCAACGCCGAGTCGGCTAGTGCGGTGTCACTGGACGATGCGAGGACCGCGAGGTATGCGTAAACGTTGTGGCCGTGTTGAGAGCAGCTGACTGATCAGAGCCGGCCCGGCACGCTGGCTAGCCGGCTAATCAGGGGCGTCTGGTGACCGTCCCGTCCCTGTGGCCCGCAGTCAACTGCGCTGACTCACCCAGACGCTGACTCACCGCTCAGAAATGGACAAACTGTGACATATCTTTGATAAACTCAGCGACAAACTGACAAACTGCCTCGCGCCCGGGCGATAGTGAGTACTGACACGTGGGGAGAGTCAACTACTTGGATGCCAGTCTGAAATGACCACACATTGGCGAGGAAGATTTAGGTAATTTCTGTGGAATAAAATATAGGCATTTGCTTTTATTCTCATAGAGTCATGGGGAAACAGATTATGCAGATGCCTTCAAAATCAGGGAAATAGGATGAAAAATGATTTTTAAAACACTTTAAGTGTTTCAAAAATCAAGCAAACACAATTAAAGAACCTTTTTTAGTTTAGTTAGTTGTTAATATTTACGGAAGGAAGACATGCGTTTTTCAGTTTTGTCAGACTCTATAATTTGTCCTCCAAACCAACTCGGTTTTGATAATCAGAAAAGGGGAGAACAAAAATGCGGGTTTATTTTATAGTCTGACAATTGTATGCAATTCATACTCATTTTGAACTCGAATCTGTTCAATGTTAATGTTTCCGAGTATCGCACATACACGAATACAGAACCCGCGACGTACGTGTATTTCTCGCGTGCAAGGACAGCTCGATACCCGTCCCCATCAGAACTGCGCCCGTTCTCTCTCTCTCTGCCCTATCTGGCCGGCCCCGGGCTGATCATTAAGTCCAGCCCTCTGCTCGCATCACGTCCAGCCCTTTCCTAGCGTTACGTCCAGCCCTCTGCTAGCGTCACGTCCAGCCCTCTCCTAGCGTCACGTCCAGCCCTCTCCTAGCGTCACGTCCAGCCCTCTCCTAGCGTCACGTCCAGTCCTCTCCTAGCGTCACGTCCAGCCCTCTCCTAGCGTCACGTCCAGCCCTCTCCCAGCGTCACGTCCAGCCCTTTCCTAGCGTCACGTCCAGCCCTCTCCTAGCGTCACGTCCAGCCCTCTCCTAGCGTCACGTCCAGCCCTCTCCTGCGTCACGTCCAGAGCAGCTTCCTTAAGCGTCAGCGTGAGTCCAGCCCTCCTCCTAGGCGTCACGTCCAGCCCTCTCCTAGGCGTACGTTCATGCCTCTCCTGCGTCACGTCAGCGCCTCTCCTAGCGTCCACGTCCAGCCTCTCTAGCGTCGATGTCCGCCCTCTCCTAGCGTCACGTCCAGCCCTCTCCTAGCGTCATCACCGTCCCAGCCCTCTCACTAGGTCACCTCCAGCCCTCTCCTAGCGTCACAGTCCGCCCTCTTCCTTGGCGTCACGTCAGGCCTCTCCTAGCGTCACGTCCAGCCCTCTCCTAGCGTCACGTCCAGCCCTCTCCTAGCGTCACATCCCGCCCTCTCCTAGCGTCACGTCCAGCCCTCTGCTCGCGTCACGTCCAGCCCTCTCGCGTCACGTCGCGACCCAACTGTAAATCAAGCGTGAATGTGTCTCGTCTATCACCCATCGGCGCCGGGAGCCAGGCGCTCGGGTTGTGGCGCGGCGGTGGCGGCGGCGGCGGCGGTGGCGCGGCCCGGAACTGAGTCCGTCTGCAGCCCCGGTGTGTTGAGATTCACACCTGACGCAACTGACACGCAAATTAGCATAATATCAGTCAGGCCGAAATTAGCATACAATCCTGTTTGATTGGTGTGCGGCGCGCGGTGCCGGACCGCGCCGAGTTCGTCTGCCGCGCGGACGGCGACGCGTCGCGCCTGCCGCCATAGCCGGCGCCGGCCCGCGGCGCGGCGGCGTCTGCGGTGCCCCCCGAGTCTCCCATCTGTGTCCCCTCGTCTTCTGTTGCCCAGCCTGATCCCCGCCTCGATCCCTCGGCAGTTGTCGGGTGAGGTGTTGCATCATCAGGTGACACAAACGGCAGGGCGAAGTCCTGTGACGGCGTTTCCGAATCATTATAAATGAGCAGCATTATATTCGTGACTGTGATGCCATTCCATGCCTGTATTGCCAGGCGCATGCTTGAACGGGGGTTTCTAAAGTCGGCCACAAATGATGAGGTGTTTATTCGGAGATATGAATGGCATGTGATGAACCTGAATATTCACCGGAATATCACCAGGATGAGTTATAATATGTTCACAAGACATAGCTAGTAGTATAGCTTTTCGGTAGTATCCTTCAATAAAGTGTGTCTGGTGACACCTGCCTATTCTGGTAGCGCCCTTATATAAAATGTTCTGGTTTCGAGCATAGGCGTAGGAGCCGGGGGGCAGGGGGGGGGGCAGCTTGCCCAACGAGTTTTCGGATTTAAACATTACGCGCTAATGGACGGTGCATGGAAATAATCGACGTTCAAAAGCCTTTTGCCCCCCCCCCAACTTCAAATGAGTTCCTACGCCCCTGGTTTCGAGCGACCAGCTACCCATCAAAACATGCGCCTCTTCACGAAGCATCTTTTGGCAATTTTTCATTTGAAATCAAATGAAAATTGACCATGTTTTGGAAAATATGATATATTTATTTCATGTAATACATTTATGAAATATTATAATATAATAAAAACGACAATTGAACGCAAGCGACACCAACCAAAAACATACATTGTAAAAAATGTAATCAATACATTGCAGGTATACCGCGACCAGCCACCCATAATACAATGCGTCTTTCACGAGGCATGTTGTGGTAATTTGAAATTTGAAATACAATGAAAATTGAGAAAATGATGTCCAATAATATTATATATATGCGACAACTCAACGCGACATAAAAAACATGCATTGTAAATATGTAGTCGATGTATTATAAATACCGTGACAAGCCATTCATCACAAATGCGCTCTTTTACGAAGCATCTTTTGGTAATTTTAAATTGGAAATGCATTGCAAATTTACAAAGTTTTGACTCATAAAATTTATAAGCGACATCAACCAAAAGTACACATTGCAAAAATTAATAGATGTATTGCGACTAGCGACCCATCAAAAACGACTTTTCCACGAAGCATCTTTTCGTAATTTTTGAATTGGAAATCGGTTCCAAATAGACAAAATTATTTACTTAAAACCTGGTCACATGATATTTCAGATTTGTCGTGTTTGCCTTGAACCACAACAGCGGCGATAGCGCAATCCGACGAATCAGCATATCGTGAAACGGATTTTGAAGAAACCAATGGCTATGTCAGAAAAGGAACGAGCCTCCATTGCAATTCTGTTGCCAAGTACATGATACGTTTCGGTGGCAGTCGATTCAAATGGCGAAAACGAAGTACGGTAGAAATCGCTGTGGAGTACTGATGACGTATGAGAAACGTCACGAGATTAATGTTTATTTAACCCTATCTCCTGCGGCGGCCAGAATTACGTTAACCTGCGTGGGCAGATTCTGCTCCCAGATATCTCAAGTACAGCTTGACTGATTTCGATGGAATGAACACCATTTGATTCGTAATTACAAGATCGCTCTTTTTAAACCCGATTTTTTTAGTGCAAAAATGAGGGCCAGGGGGCCAAAAATACGAAAAATATATGTTTTTTAAATGTCATTGCGGCCATGTGCCTCGACCGATTTCGATGCCCAAGACTTTGTGAGCTTCCAGTGAACTGGTCTTCAATATATTGTATCAAAAGGACAAGTGCAAAGACGAAAAATCATAGGCGTGTTCAGGGGATGAAGAATGGGATGATTTTCTGATAACAAATATGTGCTCTTCGTGATTGGTTGGGACGATATGAACGTCACTTTTGGGTTTTTATGCTGTAATTAGTCAAATATAATATATTGTGCATCTAGGCGGATCCAGGTAAACATCGTGGGGTACTATGTGCGGAACGCCTTTTATCATCTAACTAATTTGTAATTGGACCTAATTTAACGGAGGGTATCGCCTCCCATTTGATGAACCTGAGTGCGACTCTGCCCAAAAATATGTACAGTCCAAGTATTTATGATGTATGTTGCAGTGACATCGTTTCTGACACATTTATTGCACCGCAAACTACGAAAGAAGTATGCGCCGCACGACCGCATTCGTAACACCCTCCCAAAAAAACATGAGTCTGTAGCCGCTTTTGCCAAACTGATTTCGTCAAAATTTTAACACAACACGTATAATTATTTTACAGGAAAAGTCAGAAGGCTTCAAGACGCCAGGCGTAACGGTTTGGAAGCTTGCCGCTTCCAAACTGTTAGGCGTAGCGAAAAAAGCACCGGGGGGGGGACAGAATCTGCCCCCACAGGGAATAGGGTTAAAATAAAACAAAATATACGCAACGGTTTTGCCTTGAAACTCGGCAACTAAGTCGTTCTGGAACGAAAAATTTCCGGTTTTAATATTTATCCGTGCGCTCGACAATTTGGCTACCTCAGTAAAAAAACGAATGTAAGCCCTCGCCCGGGCAAGGAGGTGAATGTCATCCCCCTCGGTTTAAAAAAAAAATAACTCACGTATTTATTACGGGTCACGATTACAATTTCAGTATCATAGCTTCTAACAATCTGACACGTGATCTGAACATTTCGAACTTTCAACTTTCATGACCCATGGCCTATGACCTGTTTCTCAAGGTCATGTCAGGCGCAACTGGCGTCCCGTAGTATCAATCCTTGTTACATGTGCACTGTGCAGTTTCCGAGTGGTTGTTGCTTAAAAGCAAGCATAAGCACAGGTGTTTCCAGGTGACTGTTGCTGCTTCCGCTGAGATTGTGACCTCGGCTGACCTTTTTTTTAGGTCAACTGAGGTCACTGACCTCCGATGACCTCCGACATTTTTTTCTGGCCGCTTCTAGAGCAATTTGTGACGTTGATTTCAAATCTGGCATCCATTTCATATAATTTTATGTTCCACTGGGGTCATGCACTTCTACAGTTCAACCGAGGTCACTGACCTCATAACCTGACATGACCTTTTTGGAATTTGGCAGTTTAAATAAATTTTGTGACGTTCATTTCACATTTGGCATGTATTAAGCTTACTAAGATGTTCTTTCACCATTTTGGCTTGAGCAGTATTCCATTTCCACACATTTACGATTTGATGACATTTGGGTCATTGACATGACCTCAGAGGTCCCCTATTGACTCAGGACCTTAAAATGTGGTGCCAATGGCTTCCGCTTGTCACAAGCAACACGCTCGTTTTTTAATCGAAGCTCTAGCTAAATTAAGGTGAAACACCAAGGGGGGTCGTACCCCTACCCGGACACGCAGTGATCTTGCCCTATCCGGACGAGAGTTAAATGCGCACCATTCTGTTTGGGCTGATACCCGGAAGCTAAGATGCGGTAGACAACGGGATCCCCGTGCTCCGGCCATGAGGAAAACAATCCGCGACCATGGGTGTGATTGCGCCCAGAATAGAGTTGCGGCGCGGAAGATCCGGTAAATGAGCCCTCGGGGAGACCCACTATCTCGAGTGGAAGGAAGACTTATTATCTGAACTGTCGGAGGGCCTCTCCGGATCCTGGAGAAAGCCCACGCCGTCAGACAGCCAGGAAGAGGAGGCTCCGTCTGTCTGTTTGATTCACATCCAACAAGATAACCGTTGCTGACCGTTGGTCGTTAAAGGGAATGTTTCACTTCTCTGAAAGTTGTTCAATGCACGCCGCTTGTGGTGCAAAATATGAAGTAATTGCTGCCGAACACGATTCTGACATTTGTTTCTCAGCAAACAGTGCTCAATTTTCAATGAAAAACTAAGTTTTAGTATTTGGGCTGATGACGTCATTATGAGGGAATTTTTGGAATAGACAAAAGCTGTCACGCTGAATATGTTGACTAAGTGCATGGCTAATGTATAGAAATGTAAACCAGTCTATCCTTTCATCAAACATTTGATAAAAGGATGACGACATCGGCGCTTAAGGGCTACCCTAAGACACAAAGGGCCTTATTTTTTGCAGATGTCAAAACCAAACACTCAAATTTACTTTCGATTAGAACCTTCTGTGGGGTGTTTTAAATTCTACAATACTAATTTCAATGGAAATCCAACAACTTGGCCATCTCAACTCAAATCTTATGTTAATGTGAAACATTCCCTTTAAGGTATAGACTGTCAGCGTAGTCAGCGTAGTCGTAGTTGTAGTAGTGAGTGTCTAGAATGTCAGAGCCACGTTTTAGCGACTTGTCATACTTGGGAGACATAAGTCAGTCAATATATAAAAATAACATGTTATAAAATATATACATATAGCTTTTTGAAATTCGGTTCTGGCATCGTCTACACTAAGATTTATAATAAATTAAATATTTTTTGCAATGTTTGCACATTTTTTTTGTGGAAAATTTTGCACCCAAATCAGTTTTTTATCACAAAATCAAAATTTTCAAATATATCCAAAAGCCGGAAGATATACTGAAAACCAAACATGGACGATTTCCAAACCGACATTCAAAGCAATATAGTAGTCAGCATCCAAAATGTCAGAACCACGTTTTAGCGGTTCTGTCATTCTGACGTTAAAGCAATATTTCGGACTGACTTATGTCTCCCCAAGCAAGACATGTCACTAGAGCGTGGCTCTATCATTCTAGGCACGCTGGTCGTCAACTGAGAACGTTCTGACACACGCTGGTCGCCAACTGAGAACGTTCTGACACACGCGTCGTCAACTGAGAACGTTCTGACACACGCTGGTCGTCAGCTGAGAACGTTCTGACACACGCTGGTCGTGCACTGAGAATCGTTCTGAACACCACCGCTGGTCGTCAACTGAGAACGTCTGACAGATACACTAAATTGTACTCTGGTCGTCAGCTGGAGAACGTTCTGACAACACCCAGGATCGAGAGCGAAAGTTGCGCTGGTCGTCAACATGAGATCGTCTTGACAGAACGACTGGTCGTCAGCCTGAGAACGTTCTGACAAACACCTGGTCGTCAACTGAGAACGTTCTTGAATTCATTCTCTTGGTCGTCAGCTGACGAACGTTCTGAACACACGCTGTGTCGTCAATGAGATGGCCGTTCTGACACACGCTGGTCATCAACTGAGAACGTTCTGACACGCTGGTCGTCAACTGAGAACGTTCTGACACACGCTGGTCGTCAACTGAGAACGTTCTGACACACGCTGGTCGTCAACTGAGAACGTTCTGGTCAATTGAGAACGTTCTGACACGACCGGCGATAGGTCGTTCGTCATATCCAGTTGACGCACAAGTCAGTCTCTGGCGGAGCTAGGCATAAACAAACGTGACTGTTGAAGTGGAATCAATTTTGATAATTTATTGTCGGTTTTCGATAATCAATTTGTTGAAAATGGACAAATCGACGAAATTTTCAACCATCACCTATGTGGTACCATGATAATGGGAGATATTAACATTTTGATTTGTGTATCTACATATTTCTGAGACACATGTATGGTATCAAATTGATCGTGCCTAAATTTAAAAGCAAAATAGTATTTTTTCTCTATTTTTCCTATTTTTTATAAATACAAATAATATGTAGTTACATATGGTAACGAATAGTATGATACATCACTATATCTGGTTTGAATGCTGATTTGTAAACAAATCATTGGGCCATAAATGAAGTAAGTGCGCACACAAGCGCAACAACGTCCCTGATTGGTCAATGAAACTATAATTGCCGAGACTAAATAGGTCATCGTCGATGTATATCGATGCGCTACCGATTTAATTGCCAGTTTTGTATAGTTTGTTAATTTGTGTGTACATTTTTTTTTTACTTTTCGCGATGATATAAAGCATAGTATTATATACAGCCAGCGACAAAACTTCATAAATTTCCTAATATTGAAAATAAATGAAGCAATTTTCAAAAATTGAGGGTCACAACCAGATATCTAGGCCTTCATTCATATGCATCGGTTAATTGCTAATTTGATTACTTTTTTATTCAATGGCTGTTGAGCGAGAGTATCGTCGGGCATAAAATCACAACAATCAGAACGCAAACATATTTTTTACTACATTGTGTAAAAAGCAATACGGGAAAAGCCCGCAGTTTGATGAGGACCAAAGTATTTGCAAGTCCGGTCATTCAAAGTGGGTCGCTCATTAACTTTAACTTGAAATATCTTTCGGTATGACATTTTGTATGCCATATGTGATGAATTTACAACATATTTTGGTCTCGTCTGTAGATTTCAAGTAACAGCTCGATTAATGTTTGAAAATGAGAACATTTCTCTTTAAAGAAACTACACGTGCATATGAATTTGTTCCTTCTCTTTTGAGACCGTGGCGACATCATACAAAACGCGTGGGCTCAGAAGCATAGAATGGAGCTCAGAAGAGCTGCATCAGCTCCAAGGGTTCATGACAAAGAATACCGGCAGCTGTAAACTCGTCCCCATACAGGTTTCTAGCTATCCCCTTGGGCGTTTTCGGAGATTTATAGAGAACGATCTCACATTCTCGTATGTCAGTCATGACATACGAGAATGTGTCTTGATCATTTTTTGCATGTTTACACCAAATTTAATTATTCAGAGTCATGACAAATCAGGGTCAAGCCAAGCGAACCAATCCTTGTAAGAAATAAATTTAAGTATTTGAGAGAAAGATATTTAACCACAAAATCCTCGCATGCTAAACAACTAGCCTCTGCGTACAAATAACATGTCGTCTCGTTGTGTGTTTTTGTTTTTGTTTTTTATGTTACGTCATTCTCAGCCCATATGAATCTTGTCACTTTTCCCCATCTTCCAGCAAGTTCCCATTTTTGGTAAATAGTCCAGTAAACTGATAAACTGGAGCGAAAGCAAGAATCCTGACAAGTTACAACTTTCTGCCACCACTTTTCTAAGATCAACGTCTTATAAAAGTAATTGCACACACCGATAGCCATACATATAAACAATATACATTTTATATTCATTCCTCGTGCACGAACAAAGTGTAATTAATACAAGAACAGTGCGGCAAAAGTGAAGGCTCACTCACTTGAACCAGGGACGTAGCTAAGGGGGGCATGGGGGCCATGCCCTCCTGAGCGAAATAAATTCACACAGATAGAACGAGATTCTCTGAAAACCCGACCCCCCCCCCAGTCAGCAGCATATGACTGAGGAGCAAAATGTAATATTTTCCGACGTGCCCCCCCCCCCCCGAGCAAAATCTGGCTACGTGCCGCGACTTGAACCGATGCAATTGATTGTCGTTTTTCTCTCACCTTTCTCACCACCCACCCAGTTTTACCGGGCACTGCGTAAATCACTTTGTCAACACTGGTTATATGACTTAGTTTTATTACAATCCCAGTCATGCAGTGCGTGTTGCACATGCAACATGTAGCATAGGTTATGTTCACGAATGTCCACAGCAAATGTGATCTACACGATAGCCTGCACATAAAATTCGAGTCGTGCAGACAGAGACCGACCCGCCGCGCCGGTGGCGGTTTTGGGCTCTGGTGCAACACTGACAAGTGCATCTTTTTCCGGGAATATCTCTGATCAACCGTAATGACGTGCTGGACGCGTCAGCCGGGATTTAAAACACTGAGCGTGCAGCCCAGCACGGCAGGTGTGTGTGGATGGCGTAGACGGTCGCGAGGCTGCTGTGTCGGCGTGCCTGCAGTGACTGGTGAGGTGCCGGTTCTGCCGGACGTGCCACAGTCCTGGGATTTACCAGCCGCTCTCGGCAGCGCGCAGAGACGCGGCGACAGGCGACACACAGAGAGGTGATAACGCGCGCCTCCTCAGCCGGCCACTAGGGTAGGCTGAGTTTAATGGACCCGTTAGAGATCAGACTGATAATAGAGCTATCGAGAAGGGCTGCAGATGCGTTACGAAATCAAGCGCGCAGTGAGCCCGGCGCGGCGGCGGGAGCGGACACCTCAGATTGGCGCCGCTTCAACCGCTTTATGAATCGAGGGATTGCACGTGCGTCGCAGAAATTAGTACAACGGAAAAATGAGCACGCGGACAGGAAAGGGAAACACACACACATCATCTACATCTCACAAATATATATATATATAAAATAATAAAAATTATATAAAAGGGAGGGGGCAAGGAAAAACACATTCCAAGAACCTCTTAATATTACGGAGAGGCATGCGGAAGGTCCTGGTAGCATGACGGATACTTCTCTGAATTTTTACCGACGGAAAATGCTTCAAAACGCTCAGTTGTTTGGGAAAGACCGGAGCGTGCCTTTAAATCCTGAATCATTTGTATCGAAAAAAAAGTTCAAAAGAACATGTTCTAAGCTCTTCTCAATAAGTGCTATCCTCCGTAAGACGTGACGAAGCGTGACTGGGCACTGTCAGTCATCAGTCCCGTTTATGATTGCTTCTGTTATCTGCTACCTACTATTGCACACCGTCCAGACTCGATACGTGATATGCCGACAGGCGACAGGACACATGTCATGGTTAGCTGGGCGAGTAGGATGATAAAGGCTGGGTGGACTGTGCTTAACAATCCGAGCGAATAGTGCACGAGCGTTTCTCGTTCAATATCCGTGTATTGAGTAAATTAATTCGCTAGAGCCTTGTGAGCGGCTACACTCAGATGGTAAGCCATATAAGCATTCGTCCTCGGTCCCATATGTATAACTGTATATTCCAGATCATAGCACCATTTTAGTAGTCGTGATCTTCGTGTGGTGACACATCAACAGCCGTGACGATCTGCGACATGCGATCTCGAGAAATGGTAGAACATACGTAGTCACATCAATCCTGATGCCGCATCTGGGCAACCTGTTGACGCAGTCCTATACGGACATGCCGAGACAAACAACCGAACCTGAGGTGAGAGAAAAGCAGAACTGTCGACGTTGTCGGACGGTCATTACCCTATAGGTTTCCGCGAACAAAGTATACGGGATGGCCGGATAAATTATCAACTATAAATTATATTAAAAATATAACCAATAGGATATTCTATGTTGAGCTGAGGGGAATATATAAGTATAGGTCATTTAATGTACAGTCAAAATTCAACAATAAATTATAAATATAATTCATCCATGAGATACCTAAACTCCTACTACCAAGTAGTAGAGGGCTAAAGCCAAGTGAGGCGGCTGAAGCTCCCGTAAGATCTGAATAGAATGACTCTAGCTCTGACACCACTGCTGCGCGTTGCTCGCCACGACAACATAGGGATTAACTATATCACATCACCCAATAACCCTCATCTCTCAAATCGCATTTAGACCTCTGCGCGGTCGACGATGGATCTCACATACCCACGTATATATATATCCCTCTCGCCACATCTTCCAGCAAAACAATGACCTGCTGCATATCGTGCGGTACATCACATATACTTCACATAGAGTGCGGTATAAAATATTACGTCATGTAGATAAAAATTTTATTTAAAATAAGGTCAAATGTCAGGTCACGGTCAGGTCAAAGGCCAAATTGAGATGGTTGAGCTTTTGGTTATCCATCCAAGCTCTTTATATACGTGATATCCCATCATTACAAGTGCTCTCTCCATTGGAATGTTAACTGTCATATACGTCACTGTTAGTGTAGTCAAAGCATAGTTTTAACACCTTCCTCCACTCTCTATATATACTATATATTATATATATAGTTTTATTAAAAGGACTCAAGTGTACAAGCCCACAATCTATAATTGTCGTATCTCTGTTACCAAACGGAGTTCGACGAGTAAGTCATGGTCCGAACTACCAGCTTTATGATTTTTATCTACGCACTTCGCTAGGTAGGAGCATGATTATCAAGTGTTCACAGACCTTAGACTTACCTCTACTAACAAGGCTTCAACGCTCAATGGGGTCATTTTCACTAAGGATACAATATACATGCCAATCATAGGAGATATAATATAAAAACAAAGACAAACAAATCAAGTCTATCAGCCAGATATCTCGCAGCGATTAAGTATAATTCAATGCATTCATAAGCAATCACTCTTGAGGAACAACATACAAATTAAATGTAATGTTATATACATTGACCACGCACTACGACAAATATATCTATAAGTGGGAACCTACTACAACAAAATGCAAAGAATGGCCCTATGAAACATATAATCGATAATACGTCGCGTAAGAACGGATCATATCCATGATGACACTATAATAAATAGTTCACATTGTTTATTATAAAAATGTTGCATATAGATCATACCGAGAGATGCAATTTGTTCATATTCGGAGGTGGTGTACTAATACTCAAATAATATATATAACCATACATTGAATCATAAATACCTTCTAATACATATCCCTGTACATCGTTGCAATTTACTTTAAAACTACATTTTCTACAATTAGTCAAACATTTGTCGTTTTTCCACCAAAAATGATGTCAATAAAACGTCATTTTCTTCCAAAGTACTTAATCATTTTCAGTGCAGTTTCTTGAGAAGACACAGCATTAATGCAGCATAAGGTACGCCAAATTTGACGTCACTATCTGTTATAGTGTTCAAGGTCCAGGAGGGGATAGAATTTACCCCCCTACGCCGCGCGGGTTAATAGTATGGGGTACAGCAGTGCCTCCATCGCCCCACCATAGCCACCAAACTAGTTACTACACTTATCTTCCGTTGGACTACGACACGTTTTCATTACCTTTGGAAATTCCAGCAGACGAGGCGACTACGAATAGGTACGACAAACATCGCACCACAAGTGTGAACCGATAGACCAATCGTACACACTAAGGTCACTAAGCCTCTCGGAGTACCAGTCCCCGATGATCCCAAAGCTCTCAACTCCCCAAGGCCAGGTTCCGTCGCCTGTCGCGACTTTGAGAGCCTGTCGAGTGTCGCGGCCGCCTGCCTGGCCGGACAGCCCGCTGATCTAACCAGACCGAGTTCCAGCTGGCGCCGCGTGCGCCATCCGATCGGCCGATAGCCGTGGCCGCGTCCACGTGCACCCCAGACAGTGGACAGCGCGGGCAGCAACGGCACAACAGGGGAACCTCCGCCGGGTACTCACTCCTTGTAGCCGGAGCCGTAGGGGTTGCCGAGGTCGGCCGGCATTTGGTGCTGCGGCTGCTGCGGCGGCTGCTGCTGGTGATGATGAGGATGCGGCTGCTGCTGCTGCTGCTGCTGGTGGAGGTGATGCTGCGGGTGCTGCTGCTGGTGCTGCTGCTGCTGGTGCTGCTGGTGCTGCTGGTGGAGCTGCTGCTGCTGCTGCTGCTGCATGGACATGTGCGCCTGGTAGGGGTCTGCCCGCCGATCCACCGTAGGCAGACGGCCGGCACCTCCCACAGCCATACTCGAGTACTGTCCGCTGTACCCGGCCACCCCGCCGCCGCCGCCTTCGCCGCCGCCGTGGCCGGCCGCCATCTTGGCGGTGCTCTTGAGGCCTGGCGGCGTCAGCGGTGGCGTGTCGGCCGGACTCTCGCCGTAGCCGGCACTGTAGCCGGCTGTCATGTAGCCGCCGGCGGTCCCGGCGTACCCGGCGGCGGCCGGCGGCGCGGGGTACCGGCCGTACCCGGCAGGACCAGGCGCCGCCGCCGTCGCCGAGGGGTAGCCGCCCCCGCCACCGCCCAGCCGCTCCGTCGGCCAGGCGCCCGGCGGCGGCGGCGTCTTGCACACGGCCGTGTCCGCCAGAGACCAGATCTTGGGCTTGTGACCGTCGGCCAGAGCCGCCTTGGTCTGGAAGTCGAGCGCCCCGGGCGAGAGCGCCTCGGCCTTGACCTCAGCGCGGGTCAGAGGCGACAGGCTCTCCCCGTCGGCGCCGGACGTGTCTGCAAACAGGCGGCATGGATCAGATGGCATGCAGGGCGACCTATTTTCACAAACATGGCGCCACCTGAAACGACGCGCAGCCATACGGGCAGCTCAATATTCAGTATGCCTTTGTGTGGACTTGTGATGTAGATTGCATGTGCATTGTACAATGTGCATACTTGAATGCCAGGAAGCCAGAGGCAATCGAACTCAAGCTGCTTCGCCAACCAGCTGCTCGAACATCACTCTCAGTGCTGATACGATGAGCTGCATGCCGTTTCCCGAGCAGCAGTGACGTACAGTCATTTGTCAGATAGATCAGGAAGTGTTTCGAATAATGCACGTAACCGAGCGTGGACATTCATCACGGGTGCGAAAGGTGAGGAGACGGACGGCCGTGTGGGCTGTGCAGCCCACACGGCCGTCCGTCTCCTCACCTTTCGCCCCGTCCGTCTCCTCACCTTTCGCCCCGTCCGTTCCTCACCTTTCGCCCCGTTCTGCTCCTTACCTTTTCTCCCTTCTCTCCTCATCTTTCGACCCCGTCTGTCTCTCACCTTTTCGCCTCGTCTGTCTCTTACCTTTCGCCCCATCCGTCTCCTTACCTTTCGCCCCGTCTGTCTCCTCACCTTTCGCCCCGTCTGTCTCATCACCTCTCGCCCCGTCTGTCTCCTCACCTTTCGCCCCGTCCGTCTCCTCACCTTTCGCCCCGTCCGTCTCCTCACCTTTCTCCCCGTCCGTCTCCTCATCTTTCGCCCGTCTGTCTCCTCACCTTTCGCCCCGTCCGTCTCCTCACCTTTCGCCCCGTCCGTCTCCTCACCTTTCGCCCCGTCCGTCTCCTCACCTTTCGCCCCGTCCGTCTCCTCACCTTTCGCCCCGTCTGTCTCCTCACCTTTCGCCCCGTCTGTCTCCTCACCTTTCGCCCCGTCTGTCTCCTCACCTTTCGCCCCGTCCGTCTCCTCACCTTTCGCCCCGTCTGTCTCCTCACCTTTCACCCCGTCCGTCTCCTCACCCTTCGCCCCGTCTGTCTCCTTACCTTTCGCCCCGTCTGACTCCTCACCTTTCTCCCCGTCCGTCTCCTCCTTGTCTCCCTTGTCTTTGGACTCTGCGTTCTCGTCAGCTTCCTCGTCCGACTCGGTTTTGTTCTTGGGCTCCCAGGTCATCTTGTTCTCCTTCTTCAGTCGCCGGCGCGCGTTGGCGAACCACGTCGACACCTGCGTCAGCGTCCATCTGTGTGATGAGGCCAGCATGTCTTTCTCGCCTGGTCGTACTGTACGGGTTCTTCTTGTGCTAACTTCAGGCCACGCCTTCAAGGTGCGGTCGACTCTCGAGTGGCGTTCTTTCTCTCGAAGCCGCCAGGTATATGGCGCGCCGTATCTGCAGGACACGGGTACATAGGTCATACGGGGGAATATACACGGGGTATAGAGGTCATATGCGCGCGTAACCTGCAGGAACACGGGGTACAGTGGTCATACGGGGGCAATATACCACGGCGGTTATAGAGTAGAGGTCATATGGCGCGCCGTACCTGCAGGACACGGGGTACATAGGTCATACGGGGCAATATACACGGGGTATAGAGGTCATATGAGGCACCATACACGGGGTATAGAGGTCATATGGCGCGCCGTACCTGCAGGACACGGGGTACAGTGGTCATACGGGGCAATATACACGGGGTATAGAGGTCATATGGCGCGCCGTACCTGCAGGACACGGGGTACAGTGGTCATACGCGTGCATATACACGGGGTTATTAGAGGGTCATATGGCGCGCCGTTACCTGCAGGACACGGGGTTACATACATTCATTACGGAGCAATATACACGGGTATAGAGGTCATATGGCGCGCCGTACCTGCAGGACAAGGGGTACATAGGTCATACGGGGCAATATATACGGGATATAGAGGTCATATGGCGCGCCGTATCTGCAGGACACGGGGTACAGTGGTCATACGGGGCACCATGTTTTTTCCTTATGTATAAGAGCTGATTTAAAATAAACTTTCTCTAATAAAAGCTGCTTGGATTATGGATAAGACAAACTCAAGCGCCTTTTGGAAAGGGAAGTCTGTCTCAAATTTCCAAATTAGTTTTAATTCCCAAGTAAACAAAATATGATAAGCTTTCGTATTTTGTCCGATTTTTTTCGGGATCTAGTTCCCAAATAAACTAGTTTGCCGTTCTGAGTCCGCAGCGCCATCCAATTAGGCAATTGTGTATCATCCCTTGTACAATGTACAACGTTATCATTAGTTGTTGTTTGCCGGCCGCAAGCCGTGAGTCATCTTTGTCGCGCACTTGTCAGCATCTGATGGACAGTGTGGCTTCCAAGCCCTGCTCATAAGATTGACGAGCTTTGATGATAGTTCTTAAAACTCAGGTCAAGATCTCTTCCGGGCTTGAGTCCCTGCAAATCTGGCATGAGCTCTGAGCTCCGTCACGGTTTCGTGACTGTCTGCATTCTCCCGAACTGACGATTAGTGCGATTTTTTTAGCGTTTTTATCCTTTAGCAGTGGGATTTGGACTGACTTCTGTTTCCAAACGTTCACCGATTTGTGCTGATAAAGACTTTGACAAGTCTTGAACAGGTCAGTAGGTATATCTCCCCTTGCTGGCATCGAATCAAGGACGTGGAAAGTATGTGGTAAACAGAACGGTGGTAAACATTTTAGATTGATTAATTGGTGCAAAGTTACATGACAAAAGTATAGGTATAGGTACCTATATGATTATTTCTCAGCACTTATTTGAAACATTTCTAACGTGAATCATTCTTCTCAGAATGAAGCATTGACGGCAAAACTTTGATGGCTTGTCCACTTCCAGTGTTCAACCGTTTACAAAGCTGTTTATCTTTGTACGCTTACGTGCTTAAACACTCGTATTCTGTGATGTCATGCCGGCCGGGTTTTACTTTGCAGTTACAGTGGGATATGAGGGTGAGCGCAGGGGCGTCACCACAATTTTGAGAGGAGGGGAGGGGCAGCGATGTGTTTGGGGGCAGCCAGTTGTTTGACCCCCACTCACATATGGGCTAATGTTAAATCCTGCTTATCCGGCGTCCGGAGGGAGGACAGAGCGATACGGAACTGGCCCCCTGATCCCTCCTTGCTGGTGGTGACACCCCTGGCTGAGCAACGTACGCGTAACATATCTTTGTCTAAAAAAAAGAAAAAAAATCTTAGAATCAACAATTTAAGAACAGCTAAGCTGATTGCAAATAAAAATGAACAAATACAATATAAACCAAAACCCTCATGAAGCAGTTTAAAGGAATATAGCACCTTGGGAAAATTGTATATGATGGAGAAGAATGCCCTGATACGTCCTGGCATTCATTTTTGCGAAAAATCAGAATTTGTTGTAATTTTGAAAATAGTAATATGTTTACATGTGACGTCACACCAATCTGCGTCACCAAAGCGAGTTGTGTCTCACAAGGAGGCATCGAACGGCAACTTTGCGCCCGCCCAGTGGACAGCTGCTGTTCGGCACCGGCACGAGGTGCACCGGTAGGCGTGAAACGCGACTGGCTGGGTCGACCGGCGTCTCGCTCGCCCCGGAGGACGTGGCGGGGGCACGCATACGTAAAACCACTACGTTGTTGCCGAGCGCCTGACGACCGTCGGTGGGCTGTCGGGGCGGACGCAAGGTAACTGACAATCTGGCGGACGGTTCAAAGAAGCGAAGTGCGGTGGCAATCCACAGTGGAGTAACTACTGATGACGTATGCGAAACGTCACGGATTGTGACGTTGAAATATGACCACATATGGACCAACGGTTTTTGCGTTTGAACTCAGCACTAGGTCGCTTTGGAGGTGAAAAATTTCGGATTCTGGGGTATTCAGCACACCCGACGAATCTGCTATCTCAGTAAAAAACTAATGTTAAAGTGCTATATCCCTTAAGACTGAAGTCTCCCCAACAGGAGCGGACATATTGCGGTAACCATCCCATTATTCCGTGCTGACTGGCTACCCGACCTAGCACGATACGGTGGAGCGGTGGCGGAATGGACTTGATCCTAACATAATGAGGTGGAGCAGGAGCGGGATAAGTCATTCCCGAGACAAACCAATGATCCTACTTTATGTCCCACCTCTGTCTCGAGGAAGGAAGGGGCCAGGTGGAGATAGGTCATCCTCTCGATGTCGAACGGAGCCAGGTGGAGATAAGCCATCCTCTCGAAGAAGGACGGGGGAGGGGTGGGGACAGGTCATCCTAGAGATGTCACACCCTTGTCTCGGGGAAGGACAGGGCCGGGTCACAGGAGACCGGGTGGAGACCGGTCATCCCAGAGACGGACAGCTCACGTCCAGAGTGGTCGCGGACGGCACGTGACGTGAGAGTTTTTGTCTCACAGCTCTCTCCTTCTCGACTCGATCACGCTCTCACTCTCTTCGGCTGCTTATGCAGAGAGGGAGGCGGCAAAAACAGGTCCAAACAGGGCCAGAGTGCCCCGCGCAGCCCTGGCCGCCAGCGGTGTACATATTCGTCAGTGGTGGACAGCGGTGGACAGTGGAGAGTGGACAGACCCGCCATCGTCCTCTATGACACAGCTAAATAAGGAAACCCAAAGGTCCTTCTAGTCGTCCTTTGACCACATGAGTGCACTCGGGAATGATAAGCTCTAAGAAAGGTGATCTTAACAGCTTCTGACATGCTTTCCATACAAATATTTCCCTTTTTCAAAGCGTGGGCGTTTCTTTGAAATGCTCTCTGGTCTGCACCGGTTGTAGTCTACTCAGTGTTAAAAATAAGCCACGCCGGTGCTGGTGACTTGCGTCAGCGGATGCTCAGTGTTGAAAAAGACGCTCGTTTTTGTGTCCATGTCGCCAACGGTGCTGCGAGATGCCATTCTCGCTGCACATTCTGTGCAGCATTCTACCAAGAACGCAACTTCGCCGACCGCAGCAGGTCAGGTGCCGCCCGGCCGCCACCACCTGTGCTTCCTGCAGCAAGATCAGCCTGCACTCCGTCAGTCCGGCCGTGGCTCGGGAGGTGAGGGAGGCACGGGGAGGGCACCGGGGGACGGCAGGTTCGGGGAGGGAGGGATTACACTCAGCACTGCTCAGAGGCGGTTAGACCGGACCGAGGTGTGCTAAATCCCCACACACGTCTCCGCTGAGCGCCGACAAAAGTGCTAATCGCTCAACACTTGAGCGGCCATCGGAGCGGGCCGCTCAGTGGTGAGCAGCCTGCAGAGGTGACGGCGGCGCGGCTGGTGTGCAGAACCGGCCCAGGCGGCGCAGCGGCCGTCACCAGCTCCCCGCGTCACCAGCTGGGAACCAGTGCAGCCCGGACAAAAACGACTGTCGGCCACCCGCCACCCGGTGCAGTCATGCTGAGAGCGACGGGCTCGCACACTGCAGGCTGACAGANGGGGTGGGGTCATAATGCCCCCCCCCCAACCAGAGCTAGCGATATCATTGCATTGTATTCATTCGTTTCCATTGAATGCCGTATTCTGTGTCTAAGTCTACAATTTTTTGGAAAACCTTATTTTGGTGAACCAATTTACGTAGTTTTTGACATATCTGAATCGTCGGAAGACTACTCTATTTTCAACATACATGGTGACTTGGAAATAACCTATGGGGTGCAGATTGGTCCCTGTCGTCTAGATTTATGTGGATACATTGCTGCATATCTGCTGATACCTACATGTCTTTGCGAAAAGTGCCTGCATACGACATACTGTGCAATGCATTGTTCACAGGGTCGCGGCAGGGCAAGGCGCGACCATCACGCCTGGCCGGACCGGGGGTTTTGGGGCGGCCGCGGTGGTGGTGGCGGCGGCAGCGGCGGACGCGACGGCGGCGGCAGCGGCGGTCGTGGCGGCCGGGGTAGCTTGCCGGGGCGTGGCTGGCCTCCTCTGCCAGGGCCAGGCGCGGCAGGCGAAGCCGTACTGAATCGACCGCATCCCTACGGGGGTGCGTGGGGCGCGGCGTGGCCGCGGCGGCGCGAGTGGGCGCGGCGGCGGCGCTGGGCGTGGCGGCGGCGCCGGGGGTGGCGGCGGCGCCGGGGGTGGCGGCGGCGGGCGGCGCCGAGAAAGTGACGACACGTGTGACCGCGTTGTCGCTGGGGGCCAGTCACGCCAAGCGACTGGCCCAGGGCGCGCCCGCCGAGCCCTCGTTGGGGGCTGCGGTCGAGGTGTCGAGCGTCTTCGCGGGCGGTGGGCTGGGTGGTGTCGAGCGCGCGGACTTCGGTGCCCTCCTGGACATCATCCTGTCGCGCCGACAGCACACCAGCCACGCGAGCCCCCAGCCGGACACCGTTGTTCTGCCGATCGGCAGCAACGCGCTGACCGACAGGGAGGCTCCGTACCGCTTGCGGGACGACGCTCCCTTCCGCTCGGCGGCGGTGGTGGACAACCTGAGGTGGTTCTTGATGTGCCTCGGGTTGTTCGTCGCCCCGGGGGTGACAGTAATCTTGCTGTCCGTGGTCCCCCGGCCCCAGGTGACCGAAGCCGGCCTCTCCGCCTTTCGGGAGCTGTCCGAGGCCCTGAGAGCCGTGGCGGGTAATTCACCCCCGCTGCGTCTTTTCTGGAACATCGAGCGGCTCCTGCAGCGGAGACGGACGGAGTCGGGCATTTGCACCGCCAATCGCCTTCTACGGCGCGCTGCGTGTGGTGGTGGTGTGTGCCGGAGGTGGTTGGTGACGCCGCGGAATCTGGCTCCGACGAGCCTCTGCCCGGGACTTCCCGAGGCTGAGCTCGACGGACTTTGATTTCGACGGGGTGCACCTCCACACCCTGCACTACCGGACCATCCGAGCCGCCGTGGAGGAGGCAATGGCCCATCGACGGGTGGGGGCGCCGCTCCCAGCCCTGGACGTGGTGCAGGTGCTGCCACGCGGCGCAACGGCGTCAGGCGGCTGCGCCCGCTGCGGCTGCACCGCCCGGCAGCGGCAGGCCGACGACGGCATGGTGGAGGCGGAGCCGGACGAGGTGCCTGACGCTGAGGCCCAGCCGGCCGCCGCTCGACGCCTCAGCAGCGGCGATTTGCGCCGCAGACTTACAAGGCAGTAGCAGGGGGAGCAGGGGGTGGTGGGCGTGGGGAGGTGTAGATGATGCGAGGCGGGGGGAGGGTGGAGTGCCGATGGAGGATTACCCTTAGCCAAGATAAGATACGGTATATTCGTCGAGATTGTATGATAGTTAACGATGTTATTTGCAATCACTGAAACATAAAACTTAAGAACTGAGGGCGTAAAGTGAACATAGTGGGAATTTAGTCAAGTTTGTGATTTGTAACGTGATCCAAGGTCCGTCGTTGAGTTTTTTTTTTGTTTT